>JAHWFP010074646.1:0-25920 GCA_023313725.1 Lithobius niger
TCGTGTTAAAATAGTGAAATTTAATACAACAATATTGGTTTGAACTATTGACAAAAACATAATCTTGTTGTGCGAAAAAAAAATTTGTCAGAAGTGGGATTCGAACCCACGCCCACATTCGTGGACCAGAATTCACATTGCCTGCTCAGCAGGAAGGATTTACCTTGAGTCTGGCGCCTTAGACCGCTCGGCCATCCTGACAAGTGAAAGCCAACGGGTTAGAACGTCCTCACAGTTTAATATCTTGTGAAAATGTCACAAACGATGTAATAGTATTGTTTTAAATGAACAAGAATCAACATCAAAATTACCCTAAATTGTAATTTTTACAACAGCTCGCTTGCTCACAAATGACGTGACTGGCTCAGTGATTTTTAAGCCTTTATTTTCTCACTAGTTGAATGCTTGTTATTTTTTTTTTTTTTAGAAAATAAGCTTTTATAAATTCATAATTATCCCCTTAAATAAAAAAAAGTTAAGCCAGAGTTACCATTATGTACGCTGAATAAAGTCAATACTTCCTAGAAGGGGGATGATTTTAGAACCTATTCTTCACAAGGCCGTATGAGATAACAGCTGCAGTCATGCTACGGTCTGGCCTACCGAGAGCGGCTCTCCTGTGGCCACTAATCATTACCCGGAATGCCAAAAACTTAAACATAGTTTGACCCTTAGTCCAAGATTCTGAAACGTAATAATATTTATTGTTACTTATTCAAAAAGAACTGGGCATAGATTTGTAGCAAACATGACAATGCAATTCTGACTTTGATCTAGATTTTACGGTTCCGTCCAAATCAAAGTCGTTACCATGGGCGGCCCACAAGGTGGGTGGTTTACAGGCCGTTTGAACACTTCAATCGGCTAGGCAATACCTAGTGATGATTATGATGACGATGCTATGGGCTTTTCTTTTGAAACAGAGCGCTGGCCGAAGCCGCAATGCCCTCCCCTCCAGCGCACACCAATTCTAACCCACTCCCCCCCCTCATCCTTTTCCCTCCTAGTCTTCCACCCCAAGAGCACCATCTTTACCCATCCCACTCCGCCCCCTTCATCCATCCACCCAAGGAGCCATTTTACAGGCTCCCCCCCCCCTATTCTTCTCGTTCCCTCAGGTCCTCCAAACCCCATCACCCAATCACAACACATGCTTCAATGTCTCTTCGACATACCCCCCCCCCCATGTCCTACATGTCCTCCCCACATACCCCACAGGTCGTATCCCCACCAACCCTCCACGTGAAATATCCAGTGAACCCGCCCTCGCCCTAAAGAACAGGACACTCCCCCAGATACCCCCCATTCTCATTTCTCCTCTCGATGGTAAAGATTTTGACTGCAGGCCGTTATTTGGCGCTATCAGGAGTGTAATACGTACGTGGTATATGTCATTAGCTCCTGGCGATATTAAAGCTGATAAGGAACAAATGCAGTGTGGGGCCCATCCCCATCCGTTTATATTTTTCACTGGGGCCAGTCACTTGGTTAGCGAGCGGAGTGAGCGAAGCGATCGTGATTGGCCCCTACGATATTTTTTATTCGAATCCACTCTGACATAATTTATTCAACGAACGGGATGGAAAGTGCAGTGGTGACTGTGACTGTTTTTCTTCAAGATCTAAGTTTATTATGTAAATCAACTTACACAAAGAGGGAAAAAAATCAACAAATGTAAAAAGCAACATCACAAAAGAAGAAGGAAGGGTTCAAAGACGACTGACATATTCATCCAGACTAGATTCAGTAGGGATGGTGCTCAAATTGTACGTAGCATTGCCCTGTTGAATGGCGACACTAATACCAAGTTTAGTTGCTAATACACTGGAAGAGAAAGGAGGTAGCCCACTTCTCTCCCGAGATAAGGGTGATCTTCAGGCCAATGGCGTGTAGCGAGAAGAGGCCCGTTGCACCGATGTAGCCCAGTGTCTCAGCTGCAGCAGGGCAGAAAAAAGGAGCGGGAGAGAGAGTGAACAGCATCTTACTTTGTTTAAGGTGGAAGCTGAACATTTGGGGGTGTGACAGACCAGCTTTATTTAATTGCACCATGGCTATTATTTTACAGTGGTTACAATTTTTGTATGGTATGCCCCCCAGGCTTGGTTTGAAAGAACAGTCATTTGGAGGTGTCCTAAAGATGCATCCTCCTTTTAATTTTGGTCTAAAATGGATGTGCTCTGTTGATCTACTTTTCTTGAAGCATTGTTGAATAAACTGCTAATGGTTGCTGGAATAGTTGCCTACAGCAGTTTTGTGGAACATCTAAATTAAGGATTTTTTTTTAAATAGCAGTAGATGTTACCCACCATCTTAGATTTGGAAACTTTTTTGAAATTCTGATTAGCGAATCGCAGGGTTGGATAACTAGCTGCTAGACATGGTACCTTGGAGATTTTCGGATAATTTTCCTTAACTTTATTTCTCGGATACAGCCTTGGTATGAAAGAGAGCACGCACGTTTCTTTGTGGGAACTTTATTTCTAAGGAGCTAGCAGTAACTATGCATCTCTGGAGTGGTATGGACGCAATGCGTAGGCCAGCAGAAGGTTAGCCTGAAAGCCAGTATTAGTCTCAAACTAGATTCGTACACTTGGCATGCTTACGTAATTATGGTCATGTTTGTTAATTTTGTAGCAGTTTACGTAATGTCATGCAGGAGCCGACTACTCCCTTGGATGGCCGTTGGAATCTTATTGCAAGTTTGAAACCGGCTGATGTTCCGCTGAACCCATAGGTTGAAATCCATGCTGGATTTGTAAAAATTCTGGATATCACAAGTTGTAGGTTGTTAATGCAATGGATTACTTCGCCATTCTTAACGCCCAAGATTTGGAACTGGAAACTAAGTGTAGTTGTTTACCTCACACATGTACCTTACAAATGTCTTAAAATAAATCCTGAAACGTTAACTATGTGTCGAGTTATTTAACCCTTCAAGTTAGTTAGTTACAAGTTTACTGGGTTGCCTGCGGGGCAACTGGTGGCAGTGATAACGAGCACAGAGGCATATCTACAACTGGGACAAATCTTTAAACTTGGCTGGTGGATTGGTTACAGGGCTGAACCAACTGAACATATTTTCGCTTTTTTTTTTGGTAGATTTTGTCAATATATTATTTTAAAGGTTTTTCTGCCGGATGGTCCAAATCGCAAGCTTCTCTTACTAATCAGAAGAAAATGTATTGTGAAACAGGATTACTAAATTCTACTAGAAAATGTGTAAGTTTTTGTAGGAGAATTGGAATTCTCTAAGTATCCGAACGTGCGGTTCTACCATTGGGTTTAATCCCATTACATCCAATCCCTGATGAAAAAAAAAAAAACAGCCAACCACTGTCCCTCTTCTCGCCTTCGTTACTTCCCCTCCAGTAATTTTCAGTCTGCTTCCCTTCACTGACTCCGACTCACCACTTTTGACAGTTCTTCCACCGTAGAACTGTACGTTCAGATACTTAAGAGAATTACAATTCTCCTACAATTCTACAAATACTAGGCAAGTTTTCTGTAGAATTTGCTAATTCTCCAGAGCATCTTCACTAAGCGGTGGTACTGTTGTCCGTTGAGTAGACTGGTCGTAAGCAAGTGACCACCCATATTCAACGAAAGGTGGCAATCTCACTCACGTACGAACGTATCCAAGGCAGCATCCAGCCTCTATCACCACCACTAGCTCACTTACCCTGGGTGCCACAAAATCAACTTTTCGCACACACCAAAGACAATGTTACACACATCCAGCAACAGAAAAATGGAACAAGGGACTAGCAGCATGTCACAGTAACCGGACACTGTCCCCATACGAAACAGGTGCACGATACCGAAAGGTATGCAGTGCCCAAGTCCACAGAGGCACCCTAATTTGTGTGCCCCACCAGTCAGATCGTCACACCCACCATTGCCACCTCCAGAATCAGAGCCGAAAAACCTCACACAGCTCCTCCCGCAAGTGTCACCAAAGCTCTCCAGCTTCTATAACCAAACTTCACGCCGCTAAGCATGGAGGTCGTGTTTCAAAACAAGAAGTGCATACCACCAGGTCCCAAAAGGCCATCTCGCATGACCTACACTGCACCGTTCCGACCTAATGTCACATCACCTGCTTACAGCAACCTCATAACAAACTGAACTTAAGTTCAGAAACAACTGCACAGTAGACCACCAAATCTCAACACGATATCCGCAACGAAGGGCAAGCCTTGCACAACCAGGAATGGGAACTACAAGAAACACCTAAACCCCTGAAAACCAGACTCATGGTCCCATCAGGTCTCCAGCACGCAAAACGTGCAAGAGTTACCTTCGGTCCTCACCTTAACGCAGAGTCAAAAAATGGACATAGGACTAGTATCGCAATGCAATGCGCCCACCTAATTAACTCTTAAACGGACCCAACGTTTAACAACTATTAACCGCCACCGCCTTTTCCGCCAACGACAAAAAACATAACCAGAACCATAGCTGCCCTGTCAGACTCCTAAACGTCAGCCCTAAGCCTAATTCCACGGACCAAAGTTCGCTTTGCCATAAGCCTAATTCGACGGACCCGAAGTCTATTCTTCCAGAAATCATGTAAAACAACTTCACCTAAACCATTAGCCACAATTTACGAGTTAGTCAAGCCATATACTTGGGCCAAGCCCGAAGCCGTCGGCAAACCCAAACGCACTCGCAACCCCCCAAAAATACATGTAAACCAAACTCACCGAATCCTCGCAAACTATCAGTCAACAGGGCAAAAATCATAACAAAACTGTACTTAGTTTTGATAAACCAATATCACACACCACCTATTAAAACTCGAGAACAAATGCTAACAACACAGCGCAGACATCCACAAGGGTTGAAACCGATGTCAAAAGTGGCGAATCGGAGAAAGTGGAAGTGAAGGGAAGTGGACCAGAAAAGACATGAACGAAGTGAGAAAGTCAAGAAGAGAAGCTGTGACTTGCTGTTTTTGATCAGGGGTCGGCAGTAAAAAGCGTAAACCCAACGGAACAACCGCTTAGTGACTGGCTGGAGAATTCGTTATTTACAAAAAGTGTATTTGGCACCTACAAGGCAGTGTGTGACGATATCACAATTTATAAGAAACTTGTGCCTTGGCAGAAACCAGGATTATCTCCAAATTGAGTTGGTTTTTTTATTGGCATGGTATTTGACGTCTAAACTTTTTAATATGGTGACAAAGTTTCAGTGTTCAGTCTACCCCTGCACCTGTACAACAAAACCACAATTTTATCTAGACTGCTTCGCAGAATTTGTGATTTTGATACCAATATAACCAAAACATCAATAATATCAACGATACGGATGCGAGTGCTGGCAGATCCCAAGCTGCAGCCCCTAGTAACTAGTACTTTGTCCATGAAAATTGTTAGGCATTGAAGAATTGGAACGCCCCATGTGACTACCCAATATTGAGGTCGCAAGGTGTACCACGGTCATGGCCAACACGTTAAAATTGTCACCTCCACAATGCTGCTGCTTTGTTTAAAGGATTCTAAAAGTGAATGAAAAAGAAATCTCATAAAAGTCATGTAGGAACAAAATAATTTTTTGGTAGGCTAAAATGTTTTTTTTCCATTTTATTTACCGGAAGTCGGTATGAGCCAACGGCTTTTCTTCTTTTTTATGTTCATTATTTAATTCTTGCCACCATTTTTCCAAATATCGTACAGAATAATTTTTCAAATGGACTAATGTGAACATTAATAACCGAACAGCATTTCGACATTTGTACAAAAAAAAAATATATTAGGTCATGCGAAGAAATGTAATCTATTGTTTACATTTTTGTGAAAGCCATCTGTTCAGTGAAATAATATAATGAAATAATGGATCACTGACCTGCTTTCAACAAAGTATAGTATAACCCTTTTACCTGATGGGTCTTCAGAATTGTGTTGTTATTTAAGGGTTATTGTTATAGCAGAAAGAAAACTCATACTGGTACTAGTACTAGTAATTTACTTAGTAAATTGTGTAGGTCTACGCAAGGTAAAAGGAATAAATATTTTTTTAATCATTCACACTAAATGTCTACACATCATGTAGTTGAACTTTAAGATGACAGGCAGGGCCGGATTAACAGTGAGGCAAATGAGGCAGCTGCCTCGGGTCCCAGGTAGTCTAGGGGCCCCCCAAGAATACTTTAAAACTGTTTCAATTTTTTTTTCAAATGGTGACGTCGTGGTTACATCACGTTTGTTTATGTTAAGATTAGGTTTTATTAACTTATCGAACTAAACTCCTTCTTTAACAAACAAAATAGCTGAAACTGCTCATTAGCTGAGTGCCACGACACGTCTATGTAATAGGCAAATTTTTTCGAAATAAAAAAAAAATTATAACTGCTATTCATACTCGTGACGTTACATGTAACCGCATATATGTACCTTCTACCGCATACATGTACCGCGTTACATGTACTTTCTCTACTCGTCACTGCTCGTTGGTCAGTTGGAGATTTTTTTGCGAAAAATTTGACCCACTTTTTCAGACTGAATGGGGTTTTTGATCCAGAAACGTGGTTTCCATTTTCACTTTTAAAAAAGTCCTTTGGATTTTTAGATATTTTTAGGTTTACCTATTTTTCATGGGCTACCCGTCTACCCTGTATGATTAGGGCCCCAATACAAACCGACGCCTCGGGCCCCAAAATGTCTTAATCCGGCCCTGATGACAGGGCTAAGCTACACAGCATTGTATCTTTATAAAAAACTAGGCATATTCCAAAGAAAAGAAAAGAAAAGCATGACCGTGGATGTTATTTTAATGGTCTACTGCCGCTCTTCTTCAGCAATTGGCAACAGCGTTGATCTTTCGTTGGACTCGAGAAGCATGTTACAACGAAACTCTATACTTTTCCCTGGCGTGTCAGGTTACGATAATGGTGATGTTTTCATAATCATGAAGATAGCCTTGGTGTGGGAGCCGCAGTGATACTGGGCTATTGCAACTTGTTACTGCTGTTTGAGTGATATAATAAGTGTTTGAAGGGACGAAGAGCAGCAAGCATCTTCGAAAATTTCAAAAATCTTTGTTTTTCCAGACTGGGAGACAGATCCAATTCATTTTCAGCAAGTCATTAGATGGTACCTTTTAAAAAAGTAGGGCATAAGAAGAAGTATTAATAATAGATGAAAGTCAATTAGATGGTTTTCGGGAAGATGCGTGTCGGGTTTGGCTTAACAGTTAACACGTTAATCAATCGCGCACCAACAACATTTTCACCAAACACTTCTTGGACTCGAAGTGTATCAGCCCGAGCTACATTCACGCGAGCCCCGCCAAACGAATCTAAGAGCCATTGAGATCCACGGCATACTAGAAATTTCCCCACTGGTTCATATTTTAATGAAATAATACGCTACATCTGCACTCGGAACACGGGTGAACCTGGCATTAAAAAAACTGTTGTAGCACCTACTCCAACCCCCCCCCCCACCCAAAAAAAATATTAAGCCTCTTAAAAAAAGAAGTTGATTCTCGGACCTTTTTCTTAAGAAATTTCTGCGGGTTTATTTTTTATCTTTTGGCCTTATTAATTTTTGGGAATTATTTTTTATTCTGTTTACCACATGTCAATAAAGTTAGTTAGTGACAAGAATAGTAATTTTATATTTTCGTTTCTTGCCCGAAGGACCATTTTTGATCTGTAACTATTTTTACCGCATTGTTTCTAGTGAAAAAAATCGGTGCGGCGGGACCTTAAAACCAACTTTTTTGGGCCTTACACCCCATAATAAAATATAGGTGTTTTTGGGGTTAAAAATAATTAAATCCCCCTACTGCATCTGAAAAATTGCTAATAAAAAACTGCATGCCCCGATCAATTATTTTTTACTACCAGGCCACACCTGAGAATCATTCGATTAACTCTTAGCAGCCGAAACTATGGCAAAGCGGTCGCTGTAGTGGAATGTGTGAGATTTCATTATTGCCCTTCCTTAGTAACAAGGATAAGCTGTTACCATTATGGTACCCATTTCAATCAAACATTGGCAGTCTCTGCCCTAGATCCATTTGCAAAAAAATCTTTTTAATGAACCAACGTTACGTAGGGCTACTTAGCTGTTTCCATCATAAATATGTTGTGGGATAAAAATAAATAAAGCCTATTTTTGGTATTGGTAATAACGTCAGTATTCCACCTCCCCACCACACCCACCCAAAATAAATTGCATTGTTGCACTCAATCATAGGCAACATCCTACCATTCGATTCGTAAACTGTGTATCTACACTATCTGTTGAGATTAGTGTTAAGTGGTTGAATGTGTTGTCGCATCTTGAGTGCTTGGATACCTTCATAAAGGATTCAGGTAACATTTGTATAATATAATTATAAGTATCTTTAAACACACTTAGGAACTACTAAATGAAGTTCGTGAAATTTACAGCGTTTAGTATTTTTCGTGTAATATTAAGAAAATTCCCTGTAGCAGAATCGGCGCGACGCTACGTCGCAGTAAGGCGGGCAGTGTTGCAGTAAGAGTTATCCTGCACTTTTTTTCTTTCTTAGTCTTCTTTTTGCGATAATTTCGCCAAAAAATTGACCAATTTTGACGTTCAAATACACCATTTTAACCATTTTCTTGTGAGCTTTTGAATGGTGCTATAGTCATGTTGATAGGTTTGGTCGTTCTCAAGTTGTTTAGCAAAACAACCTACCAAGGTCTAAGAAAAAAGTTCTCGCAAGAAACTTGTTCGTGAACCCAAATGGGCCTAACTCAAAGTTTTGCAAAATGCAAAATTCCATCTTAACACCCTTCCTGCCACCCGCAGACAACTCCGACTTCCCGCAGACTGTTTTTAGTTTGCAGAAAGCTTGTCACAGACCGGCTGAAAATATTCTGCTTCTGGGAGAAAATTCAAGATTTGAAATTTTTGGAACCATTTGCGGCCGCAAATGTCGTTTGTTGCGGAAAAAGTGTCCAGGATGTACGTACTGACCATATGGGCAAATGGGAAATATCCCGTATGGCAGTTGTTCTTCGGGACTTTTTTTTTTTAATAACACTTGTATGCAATCAAGCCTTCCACAGAAGCCTAAATTTTAATAGCTCAGTGTAAGCAAGAATTTATACGGTTGGGAAGAATTCTTGGTGTAAGCTTAACCTTTTTAACATGTGCAAACCTGAAAAAAAAGAGTAAAAGCCAAGAAATTTTGTTTTTGCTGCAGGGAACACAACTTTTTTGTGATACGCATTGCACGCTTACTGCTGCAGATGGCAAGAATTTTTTAAGTGCTGTATGCATTGGATTTTATTCTTTTAGTAGCCTGTAATAATAATAATATAAATAATAATAATAATAATAATAGTTTGCTGTTCATCTTTAGGAACCAGGGCGGATGGGAAGGGCAACATTCATTGCCATGATACCCAACCACATTTTAAACAAAGTTGTGGAACATTAAAGAAGTGTAATTAGGCCTATGTACGCTACAGCACCTGTACAACACCAGTACAAAACCTGCAAACTACATCGTTCTAAATCATACCATTTGCCCTGTGGCCTAAATAAGTTTGTGGGTTATTGAAACGGTTTTCATTGTTGAAAAATTAACCTTTTCTACGATTAATTTCACAAAAACTCGATATAACAAATATCACTGCAAATTTTCGATAGTCAACAGTCGTGGAGGTGGAATGGCTCTCATTGGTTTTCAATGGCAATGGGTTTTCATTGTCAGGTTGTAATGTAAAGGTGGCTAACAGTTTTGTCGAAAATAAACCCTGTTTAAAATTCGGCAAAAGGGAATGCCAGTTTCTCCGAATCAAGACATTCGTCAAAAAAAGTTAAAGAAGCATTCGTGCTTGGAAGTTTGTTATTAGTTGCCGTTTCTGATTTAATGTGTTTATCTGCAAGAAAACGGGATTCGGTGAAATGGTTATTCACCGTCGTCAATACGGCAGCCATATTTTTTTGAGTGGGTGGGGGGGGGCACTCCACTGCCGTAACCCGACAGACCCTCTTTTTTCTCCCTATCGTAACCTTTTACCCCCATACTATTATGTCACTGTTCAAGTGATCTTTTATCGGCTGTCGTTATGGTTTGGTTTTAGCCCTGTGCTACAATGGTGAAATCCACACTACCATGAAGAACAAAGGAAACTTCATTTATTTAGACCTAATATTTGCACGTAAATAATTTATGTGTAAAAGTTTTCAATAACAGAGATATAGGCACCACATCTTTACAGCTTGGCTACAAATCTGAATGAACACCGATTATCAAGAATCCACCATAACTTCACCATGAACACGGTAATGAGCAATCAGACTGCTTTTTTTTTGGTAAGATGCAGTACACCGATCACATTTGAATGGTCTGTCTCCCATGTGCACTTGTATGTGTTGCTTCAAAGCTCCTCTTTGAGTAAATGCAGCATTGCAATAACCACACTTAAACGGTTTTTCTCCTGTATGCAAACGTATGTGGCTATCCAGTGATTGCCTTACGGTGAAGGTGGAACTACAGTATTCACACTGAAAGGGTTTGTGACCTAGGTGAGATCTTAAGTGACGCTGCAACTTGCTTTTTTCTGCAAAAGATGAATCACATAAACTGCAACTGTATGGCTTCTCTTTTGTGTGAACGCGAAAATGGGCAGTCAGGTGGCATTTCTGCGTGAATGTGGCACCACACGTTTCGCACTGATGGGGTCGATAACCCGTATGGGTCCGCATGTGAAGTCCCAATTCTCCGGAACGGGTAAACACAGTGCCACAAATCTGACAACGATATGGCTTTTCACCTGTGTGAACCCGCGTGTGAATCCTTAAATGACCTCTTTGAGTGAAGCACGAACCGCATTCAACACATTCAAACTGTTTCGCGTGGGTATGTTTGCGACTGTGAATCTCCAATCGGTTTGGACAGGACATCGTATAGTTGCAGTAGTTGCATTTGTATCTTTCTACAGAACTGACCACAGCCCTATCTTTCGAATCGTTTGCACATGGATCGTATGATACAGTGTCCGAACCGTCCGTGTTAAATGGAAGCTCGGCATTTTGAGGTTTCGTGGAAGGTACCGCATACAATTCATGGTCAGATAAACAATCACTTGCGTCTGTAGCCTTTTCACTAACGGTTAAAACACCAGCAGCAGAGTCTACACCGATCTTGAGTGAATCATTTTCTAGAACAGCAGCAGCATTTGCAGAATCACATCGTTCTGCATGTACAATGTCCTTGTTGCGGGGCATATTGATGGAATTACAAAATTTTCAATTTTACTTCTTCTTTCATGATAGCTGCTTCATTTTCATGTAGTCGTCCTATAATTAGAAGGAAATAAATCAAGTTATAATTTTGAGCACTAGCCTATCCTGAAATACTATACTCAGAATAGAAGAAAGAGCGCACAAAACCACACAGAAGAACACAACAAATGTTCACCTAAATTTTCGGCGAATAATTGCGTTCGCCTTCTTCAGAAGTTAGTTAGAAAAATACGAGTCACTACGTCGTCCTTTTGAATTTCGTGCAAGAGGTGAGAACCACTGATCTATATCGTGCGTTGCATCTGGAGTGCCAAATTTTGATGCGAGAATTGGCCGCACTAGGCGATCAATGTTTGCATAAGCTGGATTTTGGATGTTCGTGAGTGGAGAATTCTTGGAGAAATGTTTTATCGGAAGAGACTCCAGTGCCCTGAGATGACAGTCGTTGTGTGTGTTGGACTATAGTCAGACTAACCCTCTCCAATGTCAGCCAGTTGCCATCACTCCGTCTAAAAGCACAAAACTGGACTGGGTTCAGCAAGCTAAGAGTAGAAACTAGCCTACTGCTTGTTTGGGGCTTCATTCTACTAAATATTAGGCACCCAAATTTAGGAATATTAAAGGCAATTGATCACTTGAAATCAAGCTGCTCTCATCCATAGAGTTCTCTAGACTGACGGTTTCGTCCTTGCTTGGGCTTATCAGTAGAAACAAGAATTTATAGGGTTGGGGAGGAGAATTTGTGACTGAGACCCATACTGAAACGTCTTGGATACAGTCGTATTAGTTCAGTCTTAGTTTATAGAGGGTGCCATGTGTTTTATGTGGGTATTTTCTATTCAGTTTTCAGCCTAAAATTAAACTAAACTAAACGAAACTAGCTTGATTTTAATTATTATTTAGCCTATCTTAGTTGTAATTTAGTTTACTTTAGATTTGGGCTGAAAAATGAGTAAAAATTAACAGATGGAACACGTGGCGCCCTCTGAAAACTCGGACTGGACTAATGGGGACCGATCTAACGTGTTTCAATAGGGACTTTTTAGAGTTACAAATTCTCCTCCAAACCCTATAAATTCTTGGTAGAAAGCAGCTTGATTTCAGGTAATCAACTGCCATTAGTAGGCCTAAATTTGGGTGCTTAACAGACAGCAGAATGGAATTGTTTCTACTTTTCAGCTTGTTTATCAAGTCCGGTTTTTTGGTTGTTAAATTACCACCAACAAGTAAGGATGTGCGATACTCGAAAAATTCGAGCAGAGTCGAGTATGAAACTTGTACTCGAACTCGGCTCGCTGCTTGCGTCCATACTCGAAAAACTCGAATAAGGTGAAAATGTGATAACTTTGTCAATTTTTGACCGATTTTGACGTTCCAATATACCAAATCGATCGTCTCGACTAGAGCTTTCCAGTGGTGCAGATTAAAAGTCAATAGCTCAAACCATTTTCAAGTTATATCCTTAAAACTGGAAAACCATGACCCACACAATCAACTAAGCACCATCTTTGTTCCTATTATCTTAACAAATTAAAGGGAAAATTGCAAACAAAATATTTCCATCAAATACTCGAACTCAGCTCGATACTCGATTCTTCTGTTGCAAACTCGGCTCGGCTCGAATTGAAATTTTTCTACTCGCACATCCCTACCAGCAAGGTATCTTTGCTCTCATCCACACAGTATTCTCAAGCGATAAACCAAGCAAGGATGAAACTGTAGAGATCTCTATGGGCGAGAAAAAGCTCGATTTCAGCCCTACTTGCTAAAACGGCAACTGGCCATTGAGACTGACAAGTACAACAAATAGCTAAGCTATATATCAAAGACCGTATAAGAAAAAGAACAATGGCTTTCGTGTCGTACTCCAGATTTACAAGGAAATACAAAATACCGTAAATAGTGTATTAAAAGCCTACCCCCTAAAATGCTGTAAAGTCAAAATCACTACATAGTGGAGTTAAAGCGCATCCCTCAAATTGTCGTTTTTCTATAAAAAATTACCTAAAAGTTACACGATGTGAATAAAGATAGTACTGCTTGCCCCTTCTCCCTCCCTGTAGTGATAGTGAATTCTTCCTTTAGCTCCAAGCACCTGCACAAGGCCTGGACATCTCTCACCTAAGCCTCCTCCCTTCTTCACAGCAATTAAAAGGATGTAAAAATTGGTCTTTCAGAGATTGTTCAAAAGCTTCGAATATTCTGTAATAGATGTCCAGAAAGTTTAGAAAATTGATAATGCTTGATTTAAAGCCCACCCCCTATTTTATCCAAATTAACTGCATAACCCCCTGGGCGTTTAATCCACAATTTACGGTAATTGTTTCTGCACTTGTATTGAGGCAGTAATTAAACAATGCAATAAATAAGTAAGTTACTTCTAGGTGGTTGAGTACTTATTTCTCTCACTTTCAAAATAAAGACACACAGTATCTAGCAAATTTCTACAGTGTAGCAACTGTCTTCAGCTGGCACAATTAAAAGGATTTATAACTTTTTAAAACGCACACTTTCAAAACTGGAGACACTCAGTATCTGCTAATTTTTGATAACAGAGCTGTTACTTCGTCAGGCACAATAAGGGTGGTTTTTCTGAACGCTGGCTACATCTTTTTTGTTTACATCGTCTGCTTTCAAGTTTGAAGACGCACATGAGCGTGGCCTCCGGCATATACTGGGCCGATCTGCCACTCCCTCAGCAAAAAAGCGTCGAGTTCACAGTTTACGAGGTGCAACACATACGATTGGCTGGGCCTTGAAGATTCATAAGGGAGACCTTGTGTGTCGAAGCGAGTTTAATACGGAGGAAAACTGGAGCCCCACCAGCTAAGAGAGACACACAAAAAGTCCGAGATGAAGTGATTCTGGGAGAGGTAGTGAATACCAGAGAAGGAGTGTACTGTGTTCCATGCAGGGGCTGCAGTGCCGTGTACTTAGGAGAGACTCGAGAAGGTGTGAGGACGAGACTGAGTCAGCATATCTGAAACACCAGAAACAGAAAGGATACAACGGCATTGCAGCCCATTGCATGAGCACAGGGCACGAGATTGACTGGGGAAACAAGAAGACACTGGCGTGCTCGAATAATGCAAGAGATAATCACCTTCGGAGCCTAAAATCGATTGCAATACAGCATCATTCGGCACCCAAGGTCCACCTTATGAATCTTCAAGGCCCAGCCAATCCTAATGGGTTGCACCTAGTAAACCGTGAACTCGACGCTTAGTTGCTAAGGGAGTGGAAGATCGACGACAATGTGGGAGATCGGCCCAAAATATACCGGAGGCCATGCTCACGTGCGTCTTCGAACTAGAAAGCCGACGATGTAAACAAAAAAGATGTAGCCAGAGTTCAGAAAAACCACTAAGGACATGTAATTTCCGCGATAATACTACGCCCGATTTTACGGCGAGTTTTGTTGCGATGAAGGTACAATTTTGCGGGATTTTGGTGCAATTTTGCGGTGACGGATATGGCGGCTGAATTCGATAACGGTATCCCTTTGGCTCGTACATTGACAAAATTTTTTATAACAAAACTTCCAACAGATTCACCCTAGTTTTGCTTCGGTGATAACTGTTACCAGAATTTCGATCCAGTGGCTAGTTGTCAATTTTACTGGATCGTTCTTCATTAAATTTATTTCAAGAAAAACTAAGCCATTTTGCTGTATTTGGGGAAATTTGTGGCATTTTACGACATTTACTGAATTTTGCGACAATTAAATGGGGTGTTTTTGCTTCAGTTAGTGATTGTATACCTACCACATCAAGAATAATTTTTATAACTCTTAGAGAAAATGTTGCGAAATTTGCGATTTTGCAAAATTGCAGAAATTACATGTTCTTACATATTGAGCCTGATGAAGCTAACAGCTCTGTTATCGAAAATTAGCAGATACGTGAGTGTCTCCAGTTCTGAAAGTGTTCGTTTTAAAAGTTTCAAATCCATTTTACGATGTGGGAACTTCATAGTATTGCCAGTAACAGTTTTTTTGGACGAATTAAGAGGGAAAAAGTTCACTGGAACTTTCACTGGAATTCTTGATTTGAAACTAACCCCGGCTAGTTTCAAATTAAGGAATTCCAGCGAAAGATCCAGTGAACATTTTTCTTTTAATTGTGCCTGATGAAGACATTTGCTACACTGTTGAAAATTTGCAAGATATTGTGTGTGTCTTTATTTAGAAAGTGAGCAAAATGAGTATTCAACCACCTAGAAGTAATTCATGCGAGTTTGAAGTATTCCCAATTGCGGCTTATTTCGTGAAATACGCAAGTTTTTGGAAAAAAAAATTCCAGCTGTGAAACGTTGCAAGTAGAAAACTAAGAACCGGTGAATGCTTTTTTAGGCTACCGGCCAACTAGCGACTAACTGTAGAATGGACTTTCAAAAGGATTGTCAGACATCTAAAATATGGTTGTTTACTGTCAAACTTGACTTAAAAAAACTGGTTTGATTGCCTGGCCAAAGTTTGTGGACGGTTACCTCTTCAGAGATGCTGAAAAGGATTGAAAGATGCAAGAATTTTTTACAGGTCAACCTTTTCTCCCCCCTGCAAATTGTGCAATCTTTAAACAGAGTTAACACAACATTGCACACAAAGAACTCAACTTTCAAGGACTTTTCCAAAATTTTCCCAAAGCAATCTATAATTTTTCCAGAGACATTTATAAATAGGCATTTACAAAATGATGCTCAAATGAGGCTGCTCAGCTTCAAATACTGCCTAACTTTACTGGGGAAGAGCCAACATCTCACCAAACACTAAAATATTGATGTTTTCATCCTGCGCTGAAAAAAGAGTGAAGGGAAAAAAAATGGTTTTTTTTTGGGGGGGGGGGGGGAGCGTTGTTATAAGTTAGGTTAGTTGCCTTGGCTCGAATTTCACCAGGAAAAGTGTTTGCCTTTGGCTTGTTTCCTGCGGCTCTTTTTCCATTGGCTTTTTTTTTGCACTTAGTGTGGTTTTAAATAACCTAGTAAACAAGTGACTGAAAGTATACGGAAAAACACAATTTTAAATATATTTAAGACAAAAAAATAATTAATTCAAGGGCTTTCAAGTATGTAGTCAACAATTTCAAGGAACTCAAGGCCTTGAATTTCTTTTTATTAAATTCAAGCACTTTCAAGGATGTCAAGGACCTAATGCGAACCCTGTTTAAAGTACACGCAACAATGTAGTTAAGACTGAGAGCGAAGAAAAGGTTTTATTTCCTTAGCCCCAGTAACTGCAGACCTGACAGTTCATTATTACTTCTCCCGCCTTCACTGGTTCTAGCCTGATCTGTCCTTGCTGTAGGAGAGGGTCACATACGAGCACTCGGGAGTCAGATCCCTAGCATAAATGGCGAAACTAAGGCTGTACCGAACAGATTTTGGCAGAGTTTTGGCTGATCGGCAAACAAAAACCTACAGATTTCGATTTTTGCCAGGCACTTGACAATAAATAAATTCTGTTCCACCACATGTTTTTATTTTCTTTCGTTTTAGTTTAGGCTAGGCCTACATGTTTTACATTGTGTAGGCTAAGGTTAAAACCGGACAAGTATTTGCTTTTATTTGCGTAAAAAAAAAATGTATTCCATTTCCAATGTTTGCATTAGTCTACAAATTTGTTGGCGTACAAGTTTTGTGTAGAACAAATTGTTAAAAATCGGTAGTGATCGGTTCGGTTAAATCGGATGGGTACACCTCCCAATTGGTGGCTGATTGGATCGGAATTTGTTCGGCAGAAAAAATGCTGATCGGTACAGCCTTAGGCGAAACACACGAAAAAAGAACTTGTGGCTCTGCCTGCACTGTTTTGACAGTTTGTGTTTGGGTAGGGAAGAGAGTAAATATAAAAGTTTGGAAGAGGAAGAGGCATCAGAACTATCAGTTGGGGACGAAGGGCTTAAATCAAGCCCTAATTACTCGATCCGGAATCGAGTTGTGTTACCATTACGAGTACTCGCAATTAGAACATAGTAGGACACGATTATGGCCATCTGTAGGACACGATTATGCCCTCATGTCCTCGGCTGACAAAGTGAAAGTTAAAACCAAGCTTTTCTTGGCGATGTATTGTGTAATGACAGTATTTAGAGGGGAAAACATTTCGGGAAGCAATGTACTAGTAAAATTGTTATCGGCCAAATAATATTTTGTTAGCACGCTGCACTCTTCTACAGCTGGCACAAGCTGATCACATGGCTAAAACATCAGTTCTATTTTCTCCTCAGTTAAATACAGATGCAAACCTATTTACGTTGCCTTTTGGACTTATATGTCAGACTGCCAGAGCGGGGAATCGAACCCAGGACCTTTGAAACCAAAGGCTGAGGTCCTACTGCTGAGCCATACTGACGCGGCCTTGTCAATATGGCTCAATGTTTGAACCTCGGCCTTTGGTTTCAAAGGTCTTGGGTTCGATTCCCCGCGCAGGCAGTCTGATATACGAGTCTAAAAGGCAACATTTATAGGTTTGAATCTGTATTTAGTTATTTCTTGTGAGCCTTTGGCTTTCCCGTCTTTATCCGCAGTTGGTGATATATCCAGGGGTCGAATTAGAATTTTTTTTCTGGGCGCAAACTGTTGCTCACCTGAGCTGCTAGGTGGGCGCAAATTATTCAATCTAGGCACAATTCACAAAAGTTGTTAGTCATTAACATGTAGACTATGTATTAAATATATATATATATATATATTATATATAGTCTATAAAGTCTTTATATATATAAAAACTCAGGTGTAAATATTAATATTAAAAAAAAGCTTCGAATATTCGAAAAAAACTTTATTCGATAAACTTTTTTCGATAAACTTTTTTTTTATCGTGTTTAGGACTACCCCCCTCCTCCCCGTTTTTTTTTTTTTTTTAAGTATCAGAGTTTAATTTAGTCTCCTAGGTAAGGCGTACAGTCAAAAAGAAAAAAAGTGCTAAGAAGCAAACCTTTTTAACTAAAAACAAATACGTGAAAGTACATAGCATTTTTTGTTAAATATTCAGATAGGATATAGGCCTATCCTATTCGAATGTGCTCTTCGCGAACGAATATTCAAACATTCGTTCGACTCCTAGATTTTAAATTTTTAACAAGTATTAAAAAAAAATTTTCGCCGCACTGCAAACACAACTTTCTCTGACGCCTGTTTCTTATTACAATGACGTCGTGGGCAGCAGAAGAGATCCGATAGATAGATAGTGAGGAAAGCACATGCAAGCACGACGGACAGAGCAGGAGTGGTTGGAGAGAAACGGCCAAACAAGCGTACAAACTAAAGGCAAAATTTGTTAAAAGGCTTGTATTTTAAAAGATTTGATTAGTCTCCAGAGAAGGGAATTTTGTCTGGACGCACGTT
Source organism: Lithobius niger (assembly GCA_023313725.1). Taxonomy (NCBI): domain Eukaryota; kingdom Metazoa; phylum Arthropoda; class Chilopoda; order Lithobiomorpha; family Lithobiidae; genus Lithobius; species Lithobius niger. Next base: position 18,579 of record JAHWFP010074646.1, read on the forward strand.
GTGCGTTGCATGATTCTGCCACTGGAATAGTGGCAAAGAAAACCACTGGAAAGTTTACGGAGAAAAACAGAATTATTTTCCCTTATAATACAAATAATACAAATACAAAAAGGGAGTAAGTGGGGGAGAGCCCAGAGTTGGGCTTTAGTAGTCCACACTGAATTTGGAACTGTCGGCAAAGGCTGCATCGACATTCCTCTTAAAGGCAGTGATAGTACAAGCACTTCTAGCCACGGCTGGTAGCCTGTTCCATCTGTCAATGTACACATGCGCAAAAAAGTTTTTGCAAGCATTTGTCCTCACACATGGTTTAAAAATAAGATCATCACTGGTACAGAAGCGATCCTTTCGAAGGGTGAAAAAATTCTCAGCAGAAACATCCACTTTCTTAGTAAGGATTTTATATGTGTCAATAAGGCCCCCACGCAATCGCCTGTATTTAAGGCTGTAGAGCCCGAGATTTTTCAAGCGCTCTTCATAGGGAAGAGCACGAAGCCCTGGGAAGAATCTGGTGAACCTCCTCTGTACACGCTCGATAACGTGAACGTCCCGTTTCAGGTAAGGCGACCACACACTAGCACAGTATTCCTACTTAGGACGCACCAGAGCCCGATAGAGAGGCAGTAACACAGTTTTGCTTCTACTAGCCACATGTCTCCGTATCATAGCCAAAGCACTATGCCCCGACTTAGCAACCCTATGCAATGCACCGAGTATTTTCCAGTGCTGCTATGCCAAACCCCCAAATCTTTAACATGCTCACTATCTTCTAAGATCGTTCCATTTAGCAAGTACTGGAAAAGTGGTACATCCCTAACATACGCTTGCCTAAACACCTGGCACTTTTTTGGATTAAATGACATACAGTTTTCCTGCTCCCACTGACAAAGTGTGTTGAGGTCCTCCTGCAGTAGTAGGCAATCTTCAATTGTCTTCACAGACTTAAGCGCCTTAAGATCATCTGCAAAACAATTGATGATCGACTTGATGTTCTTCTCGATATCATTAATGTAACAGAGGAAGAGGAACGGCCCGAGCACACTTCCCTGCGGAACACCACTTCCAACGTCGGCCCACTCAGATGCAACATTGTTAAATACCACTCGTTGCCTTCTTCCAGTTAGCCAATTTCTGATCCACCTCAAAATGGGAAATGGGTTCCCCATACGATCCAGTTTAATGATGAGCAAGTCATGAGGGACAGAATCAAAGGCCTTGCTTATATCCAGCAGCACACAGTCCATCCTCGCTTTGTCATCAACTGCGTGAGTCCAATCATTTACAGCACTCAGCAAATTTGTGGCAGTAGATCGACCTCGCCGGAAGCCCTGCTGCATCTCTCCAGGGATACCTAAGGTTTGCAGGCCCTCAGTTAAAAAGTCTTTAATGAACCTCTCGAGGATTTTTCCAACCACACAGGTCAGACTAATTGGCCTGTAGTTAGTTGCCTGGCAAGTGGATCCACTCTTGTACACTGGGGTGACATTTGCGCAAGTCCAGTCAACTGGAATTGAGCCAGTAGCAATGGAACGATTCATAATTTTGGCCAAGGGGGGTCCCAGGGGTTTGCAGGCCCCCCTCAAGATACGATTGTGTATGCCATCAGGACCCATAGCTATTGCAATAGGAAGGTTTCCTAGCATTTTGGTAACAGCGTCAGCACTAATTTCAAGGGCACCCCACTCGTATGGAGGTTCATGAGCAGGTTCCACCGGCATGGCTGGGATTGGTCTTCCCTTCCTGCTAACGGCAGTTGCAAACAGTTGGTTAAATGCCCCAGCAATGTCACCATCAGTCATCCAACACCCGCCTTGCTCATCACGTAGCTCTTTGCACTTGTGAGTCATCTTCTTTTTAACCCGATTGCAATAACTGTAGAAGAGCTTGGGATTAGTTTTCATGTCCCTTGCAAGTTTAATCTCATAATCGGCTCTAGCCTTCCTAATTAGGCGCCTCCTACGTTTCGTAATTTTCCGTTTTCCGTATTGTCGGCGCAAATTTTTGCGCTCCCAAAGAATGAACTGAGCGCTATTTGTCAGTGCAGGAGCGTAAATTGCACTTTGCGCCCCTTGTAATTCGAGCCCTGGATATATCGAACAACTTCGTTGGCGTTCGAACAGTGAAACCCCATAATTCAATACTTAAGTTCAAAAGGAAAGGAAACTTTCAAAATCTTTGTTTTCTTCATCAGGCTTAAAAATAGTCACAGCACTCGTCACATCTTGCACTTGAACACCAGCCAAACAAATCTTGCAAATCGTGTTCAAATGCAAGATGTGACAAGTGCTTTGACTATCTTTAAGCCTGATGAAGAAAGCACAAAGCTTTTGAAAATTTGCTAGACATTGTATTGTGCCTTCATAGTGAAAGTGAACGTTTCCTTTTGAACTGTAGGCCTATGTGTTGAGTTGGTGATATGGTGGCAAATTTGAAACTAGAGAACCATTAGGCAATTGCAGACATGGTGGTTAAACGGTGTTAGTTATTCATACAAGCTTAAACATTATCAGTTGCTACGACCCAGAGCTACAAATTACCAAACAGATACTTTAGAACTAGGATTAATTTGAGGCGATTTGAGGTAACCTTATCCAATGTTAGTAGTCACTTGCCATTTGGCGAGCGGAAATCAACAGTTGGCAACTTAGAATTTATCCTTACTCGCCAAAACGGTGACTAGCAATAGAGAATGGCTTTCAAAGAGGGTTATCTCGGGAACTGTATTAGTTACAGACGAACGGTTTGTGGCGTTATGCTCAGATTTCAAATAGCTACGTAACAGTTTTTTCTGCAGTAATACTGGGGTTGGCCAAAATTGTACAATTTCATAGCTACATAAATTAGAGAAATCGTGCATCGTGCACAGATGTACAGTATTTGGTATGTGGCGAGTGATTTCTATCGTCTACTGGCCTAGTGGCGACTGCTACTGGATTGACACTCGAGAGGGTTGATTTGCGGGTATATAAGCTGCATGTTCTAGTTTCACTGCTAGCATGTTTGTATCGGTACAAAAGCACTTAGCTATTTAGTAAATAAAAATGTTGGGTTAATTTCAGAACAGTTCGCAGGTCTACCTGAACGAAAGATTTACATGTCGACGAAAGGGCCGCGCTTGCTGGGGCAAGTAATTTGAAAAAAAAAAATCACCAGCATTTTCGTGAAGCGCCTAAATTTGCTTATTTTAATGAAAAATATTTGGCCACTGAAGAAGTGCCGACGAAAGTTGGGGTGAACACGTATACTAGATAAGACGAGACACGTTTTCTAAACGTAAGCATGTAGTTCAACCTAGGTTCTAGGTCATACCAAGAACGTATAGTGTTTGGGGGTCATACGTTACTTCACAGGTGAATCGTTACCAATTACACCGGGCAAGGCCATGCGGTTACTTACATCCAAGCTTACATCTTCGTGATAGGTGCATACTGCATTCGACGACTGTTTACATTTGAATTCAACAGTCACAATAGGAATAGAATGTCTATGGTCACATCTAGATATAGACCATCTACCAAATGATTAATGGCGCGAGGACTGCGTTTACCATATTTCTGATGCACTGATGCGATCAGCACCATACATTAATGCATCAACACAAACAACGGAGACGGAACGGAAATCGCTTCGTTTCCAAAATCGTTTACAAATTTGACTGGACCCCGGCCGACATGAGCATCGGCCCAAGAAACCACAAGACCATTTTCTCAACATTCCCACACGACCGTGGTAAGTATGCAAGCACACAGCCAGAACTGTGATGTATCAAATGGCTTCCATCACTAGTTGAATTAACGGACATAACGATTTTATACTTTAAATTTTCACAGTTTATGAGCCACTTTCTCTGCTTATATTTTGAGACTAAAACTAATAGATCTCAAGATGGTTTATCAGCAGAGAGGAGGGCACAGTGAACCTGACTGCCCACGAATTTGGAATAGTTTAGTTTAGTTTAATACCGAGGAAACAGCAAAGCCAGAGACTTGTAGCTGAAGAGAAAAAGGAGAACAGGGGAAGACAAAGGAAAAGGGGAGGGGGAACAGAAAGATTACAGGTAGTGCATATGTTTGTCGAGGGCTGCCTTAAATTTGTCTGTGGCGGTTGCCAACCACACCTCATCGGGGAGAGCATTTCATTCATTGACAACACGCACAGAAAAGAAGTTCTTTCTTACTTCGAGTCTTGCATGGGGCTTCTGGATCTTCAGGGAGTTTCCCCGAAAATTGGTAGTAGTAGCGGGTTTAAAGAATTCTAAAGAATTGATGTTGTATTGTCCTTTCATAATCTTGAAGCACTCGATAAGTCGTCCCCTCTCTCTCCTCTGTTCAAGAGTAGGAAGCTTGGCAACCTTTAGTCTACCTTCGTACGTGAGCCGGTCTTTCATGAGCAGGCGAGAGGATAACCTCTGAGCCCCTTCCAACAAGTTGATGTCCTTCTTCAGCCAATACAATCTAATGATCTGGAAGAGCGGTAGTAGATTACATTGCTGTAGGATTGGTGGTGATAGACAAATTTACAAGCTGCTCTCTTTGCTTTAATTGAGATTTAAATTGTGGATCTCAACGGTGGTTTTAAGCAAAGAGAGCGCCCAATGGACTTGACTGTCGACGAATGGAATACAACCTTACGATCTGGAAGATCGATGATAGACAATGAACTGGAGAAAAATGTGGTCTTATATGTTGCAACAATCCTTTGGTCCCCGGTGCCATGCAGGTAAGTTTGTGAATCTTCATTTCTAATTATTTTATAACCCGCCCATATTTTCGGGCTAATCGGAAGTTGGGGGCGTGGTTATAACTAAGTGAACAGATGAAAAGACTTGTTCACTATAACTTCATTGGTTGGGTGGTACTTGTAAGGGTCTTTTGGGAACAAAGCGGGATTTACCAACTGTTTCAATACAAACCATAATATAACATAACATAACATAACATAACATAAAAGCATGACGTTGCCGAGTCAACCACTCAGAATGCACCTACCCACCTCCCAAAACAAACAATACAACAACAAAAACAAAGGAAAAAAAACTACAATGCGTCAAAGCGAGCCTTAAATGCAATCACTGAAGGAGCAGTAGGAACATGGTGCGGGAAAGAGTTCCAGCGATGCACAACCCTCTGCGTGTAAAATCGGTGCCGAATGTTGAGTCTAGAAAAAGTGTGATGGAGTCTGTAAGGATGGCCACGTGTGATTCCAGGAGCAGGCACGAAGAAATCGGACGGATCAAGGTGAGTAAGCTGGTGGGTGAGTTGATAGGCAAGGAAGAGGTTGTCCCTGCGGAACCTATCCCTGACACTTAGAAGATGCAGTTGCTGAAGACGCAGCATGTAAGGTAGACGGCGAACGGGTTTGTACCACTTACTGATCCTGCGCTGACAAGATTCACGCGAGCTGAAAGCATTTTCGTATAGCAGGGCCTGGAAACTTGGGAACAGTACTCAAGGTGTGGGTGAACAAAGGTTTTGTAGAGTGTGGCGAAAAGGCTTTTGTTAAGCCTTGAGAACCTCTTGAACACGAAGTGAACAGCACGGAAGGCCTTGGAGACTGCATGGGTGGAGTACAGCGGAAATTTCAGGGATTTGTCGACAAGAAGACCGAGATCAAGGTGTGAGGATTTAGCAGAAATCGGTCGCCCAAGGATGGTGTACTGAGTGCAGGGGTTGTTAAAGCCGAAATGCATTATGGTGCATTTGGAAGGGTTGAGGGTGTGCCCATTGGCATAAGACCACACCGCAATGTGATTGAATCCTGCTGGAAAACATGGCTAATTACAGACATACTTCAGAGGCGTTACAACCTATTTCGAAAATTTGGGTACAGGGACGTTAGTGAGACCTGGTTTCCATGATAATAAAAAAGTTTTTTTCTGGTAGGAAGTAGGGTTTTTCTTACGGAGATTATATTCGTAAGTATTAAAAAAGAGTCGACCTGCTTTTACTTTTTCTTAAAGTTGTCAAGCTGCATCGCTCCATGAGGTTTTGGCCCTTCAGGCTAGATGGTCTGATAGACCGGGTGAAAGTAGCGACTTTCAAGTTAAGTGCTTCTCCTCTACCTTGCGTGGTCAAAAAAATGGTTTCCTTGCTTTTACACACGAAAAATAAATGTTGGTACAAAATAATAATTCTGATACTGCAATAATAAATGAAGTTATTATAGGTGCCGGGTAATGCTGAAAAGATATTATAAGTCCGGTTTGTTAATTCAAATATTTCACATAATCGTGACAGAGTGGTCCAAAGCATGATACTTGGTCAGATGACTAAGATGAACATAGGAAATAATCTCAGAAGCGATGCTACCGATATCGGAACTACTTCTGGTTTGGCAACCATTGAAAGATGGCTGCCACATTGAAATAAAGAAATTACAATATCTTCGGTTCTATTGGCTCGATTGTAACAAAATTTGCACTAAATTAAAGCCCTTGAAATAAAGAACTAAAGAACAAATAATGTCCCATGATCTTTAACTTTATCTAAAAAAAAAAAACCTTTCGCCCAAATGTAAAAAAATGAGAAATTTGGCCATACTTAACTGATATTTTCTTATGGCCACCATATATCGCAGTAGATATAGTCTAAAGTCATAAGAAATAAAATTTGACATGTTAAAATACATTCATTTTGATTTGTTGACGGTTAAGGAGTTAGTCAAAAACCTTTTAGGGGTAGGGGAGGGGGCGCAAATTGCCCCGCTCGCTCCCTCAAGGGGGGAAGGGTTTGAACATGCTGTCATAGCTATTTTTTTCCAGTTACCCTGCATGTGCTTCCATACATAATTTCATGCTTTTCACAGAAAGTTACCAATTCAACCCTCTAGTCACCCAACCACTTCATTTGTTTTTGGGAAGCAAAACATCGCTTACTTGAAATTAGAACATCATGAGTTCTCTTTGCCCGATTCTAATAAATTTGGTATGAAAATGAAGGTATTTTAACGGGTCAAATTTTATATCTTATGACTTTTGACGATATCTACTGCGATGTAAGGTGGTCATTACAAAATGTCAGTTAACTATGGTCTAATTTCTCATTCTTTTACATTTTGACGAAAGGTTTTTGTAGATAGGGTTAAAGGTCATGGGACGTTATTTGTTCTTTAATTCGAGGGATTTAATTTAGTGCAAATTTCGTTACAATCCAGCCAATAGAACCGAAGATGTTGTAATTTCTTTATTTCAATGTGGCAGCTATCTTAGCTTAGTTTAGTAGTTCCGGTATTCGGTGGCACCCATTCTAAGATGATCAAAACGTTAATGTGTTGATTAAAGTCCTTCGTTTCAGATAATTAACACTGGCGATAGCCAGTGTTAGTAAGGGTCGACCTAGGACCT
>JAHWFP010074646.1:37443-54995 GCA_023313725.1 Lithobius niger
TGCCCACAATGGTACCTACGGTGGCGGTAAAGCGAAAATGCGGGTCACCATCCATGTTGTAGAGCAACTCAAAGAGTTCGTTTTTCGAAGTGAAACCGGAACTTCACGTTTAGAACTGCTTTCGCGTGGAGACCACGACAAATCGCCAACATTAAAAAAAAAATATGGTAGTGTGACTTTTTGCAATATATGTATTTTAAAACTTAATTTTATCGACTTTTATCGACATAACAGAACTTTATCGACTTTTAACGACTTGGAAAGAAAATAACGACCAATTCGATAATTATCGACCAACTGGTAAGCCTGACCTGTACCCCTAGTTCTAGGCATTATAAGTCAAGGTTCTCCTGATTATATCTCAATTTCTCCACAATAGAACAACAATAGTCACAACACAAACTAATAAAAAAAAATTATTCCTTTATTAAATGCGATATATGCTCGGCCTACATTGTGGCAAAAATCCTAAAAAAAAATGTGGGCAAAAAACCCCTCGGCTAAATTATACTAATTCAACTATGTTCAATATATCAAAAAAATAAAACGCTAGGTCACTAAACAATTATTACACTGCTGATTCAGCCAATCGATTCACAAAACCAAAACTGCCTGAATTAGCATATACTGGCAAAAGGTTAAATAATTCCACTAAGTAATAGTTATTGTTAAAAACTCACGGTTATCGATGATCGTGCTTCGCACTCGACATTTGCATACTCAAGCCAGGACAATCATCAGAGCCGTGGGTTAGAAATCGATAACCGTGAATTTCTCACCGATAAATAATTTATACCACGGTTGGGACATCAAGCTAACTCGCATTAATTAAAACGTGCTTGTGTTTTGTGAAACTTGCTTCAAGGAATACGGTGATCAATCAGTATGTTGATATGAATGAAGGTCATTCCATTTAACTTATAGAGGGGGAGTGGGTGGCAGACGGACGCGTCCTTTGGGTCAAGTTTGTGGAGGGAGGGGGGAGTGGGTGGGAAGGAGACAGACCTTGTTTGGCAAGATTTCACGCTGGTAAGCTCGCCCGTATTTTCAAAGCTGTTGGGAGCGAATAAACTTCGGAGGCAGCAGGGATAGAATGACAATGTGCGGGGATATCCTGGCAAAGTAATTCATTCATTTTGTGCATTTTAGTTTGAGAATTGTTAAAAAAAATATGGTAATAGGATATCGGTATGAATGAAGGTCATTCCATTTTAGTTTGTGGATGAGGGGGAGTAAAGTTACGCGGAGTGAATAAGCTTAGTTATGGGCCAGACATGTGAGAGTAAGTATGGATAGGATGTCATTCAGGACATTCCAGCAAGCTAAGTAATTCCTTTTGTACGTTTTTATTATGTTACTTTTTTGCGCACTGTATTTGGTTGTAAGTGCATGCGTTCCCGGTCGTGTGATCTGGAAGCATCAAAAGTGTGGGGTAACGGTCCATTTATATGTCATGCCGTGAGGGGATGGAGGAGGGTCAGCCCATTGTGACAAAACGTGACAAGGGGAGGGGTGAAGGTTGTCAAAAATGTGACGTCACACTTTTATATTTTAATACACCTTTATTATTTATGTAAGAAAAAATGTTAATACTCCGACTATCAATGATGTGCTACGGAGTTAGAAAAGGAGCTGTAAAACTGCTTCTGTTTGAACCTGTCACCGTTCTTGAAATTAAGTGGATTACAAAAGAGCTCTATAATTTTGTGTGTTAGGTTGGGAAAAGCAAGAATTTAAAGTTTTCTTTTACCCGTTTTTTCCATTCACAATACAAGCTGTTGCTAGTGCCGAGGTTGTCTGAAATGGTGGAAATGACAGTAACACAACCCTCAGTACATTTTTAACCCTTAACACGCTACTAATGTATGCTATACGTTAGTTCCAGAGCCCACTTCCAGGGTGTTATATGCTAATTTTTAACACATTAACCATTTTAACGTCTAGCGTGTAATGGGTTAAATTGTGCGATGACTCAAGAAAAGTCATCATCTGCCGTCGTAGCATTGGCTGTGCAGAGCTTTGGGTTCAATGCCTAGCAGAGGTGGACTACAGTAGCGACCGGATCTTGAAAGAAAAAAGTCTATGCGACTAGGTCATACAGTATTGCCGATGAAATCACTGACGTTTCGGCAGATATGTACTGTTGCTGCTTTCTGTAGTTACAGCCCGAAAGAATGCTAACCGAGATGCTGCATTCTCTTTTCCTTATAAAAATTGGTGAGTGGCAGTGTGACAAGTTAAAAATGTGACAAGATTTTCAGGCATTTCCTAGAAAAATTGTCATTCTCCGTGCCGAGATAACCTTTGCAGTTGAAAAGGAAGTTAGTTCTACTATTACCCTTTCCTCTTCCTTTATTTGTAGCTGGTCATTTTTAACTCATGGGAGATATGGCTTATGGCTCATGGCAGAAAAATAATCTGTTTTTCTGTGCAGGCCCAATAAAATTGCATTTACAGAAAACAATTTTCAGGGGAGGGGGTGAGGTGAGATCGGTGTGACATACTTTTTTAGGGGATATGACAAAATGTGACATGAGGGAGGGAGGGAGGGGGTCAAAATTGGCCAAAAACAGTGTGACATAATTTATGAACGGTCCCTAAGTTGGTGACCCACACTTTTTGCGATGACGCACACTTCCGGTCACGGTTAACAGGATTTAACCTGTGGAAATATAGTATGGCGTTGAGTTAGCGTGACGTCACAGCCGTGGTATAAAATGTCACACCATAGCCTTCTTAAAAAAATTGTTTCTGCACAATTTACACAAAAACAAAAATCAACGTTACCAATAAAATCAATCTAATCGTTTTTTTATCACTAATGATGGATGCAACTTGCATAATCCTCTTATGAGAACACACACACAACAAGTTATCTTAATCCATCCTGTCAATCAAACCATTGTTTATTACCAGGAACCTATTCAGAGTGAAGTCCTCTGCACTTAATTGGCTATCTTAATGGCTTGGCACTGAATGCTATATTATTTAAGGAATCCTTTTACTTCCAAGTGGTTTGTCCGTACCTGAATTAGTTATCTTAATTGAATGTCAATCATCCATCCTAAATGAGATGCGTTAACTGGAAATCCAGGCCTTCCAGAGAACTTTTGAAAAAAAGTAGGACTTTTCCAAGAAAAAATAGGGTAATAATTCTCTTTTAACAATCTGATTGGCTTACATTTGTTAGTTTAGATTGTATCTTTGTCTGAACTTTACAAACTTCAGCATACGATTTGTTCTAAATTTTTTTATAGGTAGGAATAGTAGGACATTCACCAAAAAAGTAGGACAACTGGAAGGCCTGAAATCTTAAGATAATGCCAATCAATGTTGGCTAACCTATCTTAATTTAATCTTAAAAGGTTTTTAATAGTTTCCACGTAAATTGTGCAATTATATACCAATCATTCTGCCTGAACAATCTCTTGGTTCAATTCACAGAAAATGATGGCTCTCAGCCTCAGTCATCTTGGGCTCCATTTATGTATTCCTTCTTGAGCAATATTTGTCGTAAAAATAATATTTCGGTTCACACACATTTCATAAAAATAAATATATCTGAATAGATGCGAGTATATTAATTAGCTACATTATTTCTGTCATAATTAACATATTATGCAAATTAACCCCAAACACTAGTCGGCCTGACATTTTCTCTCCACCTAACGGCCATGAATTAATTCGTAATTACAGGTTTCTAAATTTCCACAGTCGTAAACCTTTGACATCACTAGTAAAAAGTAAAATAAAGTATCAATGGTGGCCTTTGATGGAAGAACAGAGTCGAGCGAATGAGTAGTCCCATCTATTGGCAGAAAAATCGACCAAAAAGATAAAGATGTTTAAAAAAAATGGTAAAATATTAAAAATAGCATGAAGTTGTCTGGGCAACAGAGATATCAACCATTCTGTTTGTGTGGAAATAGACCAACGACCTGAGATAATACGAATATAAAATTGTCGAAATTGACCTCGAAGCTTTTGTATGGGATTCAGTTTGGCTACACAGTGTTTTGCTCTGCCTGGTGAGCACCAAATGTTCAGGAGACAGATCAACTGACATGCGCATCGGAGTGTGAAGAAACAACAACTTTAAACTCTTGTAACTTTAATGAAGAACGAAAGCATTATTCTCCGAGAAATTAACTTTACCGAACTTACTGATGAATTTGCTCATGTAAGAGCTGTCTCCTTCTCTTCCCACAATTCTCTTCCATTTCCCCTAAGTTAGGACCAGTTAAGAGGAATATTCTCTAGGGCCCCGAGTAACCTTAATCCGGCCTTGAGCAGAAGATCTAGTTTGACTTAAGATTATTAGTTGATTGGGAGGATGATACGTTCTAATATAAAGATTAAGGCATGCTTCCTTGGTTATAGAACTCGCCTGAGCAGACTCACAGCACAACTACAGCGCGAGATATACAACAATAAAATGCACTGGCGACGTAGCACAACGGTAGGTGTTGTTAGGGAAAAACCTCACCAGAGGGGCACTGAAGTACGACTAGATCTTGTGGCAAAGTCAGTGTAGCAGCCTCCTTATTCGGCTAACGCTCCAGCATATCTATACTCTTAGACAAAGTGTTCGTGAAGGGTATAAATGCAGTGCTGCACCACTCGTTTCTATGTCTTATTTTATATTAATCCTTGACCAACTGATAAGTTAAAAAAAACTATACGGTAGTATGCTCCTATCAAATCTCACATTCATGATAAAAGAAAAGGCAGATTGATGAAGACAGACGGCATAGGCAACAAGAAAACAACTAGTGTTAATTGTTTTGTAAAAATTTTGCGCTGAACGTCAACTGTTGATAATGTTTTTTTAAAAGTAGTTTTTCTCTCATCACGAATCATAGCCATTAACATCGAAACAGCTGGATGTCCATTTGAAAATCCTAGCAAGGAATGCTAGTTAGCATCGCTTCGTTTCCATCATATTTTCTGCTGCATGAGGTCGTCATTTTCATGAGGGTAATACGAGTGTACGAAACTGTCTCTCATGCCACCTAGAATTTATAGGGTTGGGAAGGAAAATTTGTGCCTGACAGCCCCTACTGAAAAGTCTTAAGATTCATTCCTATTAGTTCCGTCTAAGTTTATAGAGGGCACCATGTATTTTATGTGGGAATTTCTACTCGGTTTACAGCATAAAATTAAACTATAAACTAAACGAAAATAGCTTGTATTTAATCATTATTTAGTTTAGCTTAGTTGTCATTTAGTTTACTTTAGATCTGGGCTGAAAATGAGCAAAATATACCAGACAGAACATGTGGCACCCTCTGAAAACTCGGATGGAACTAATAAAAATGCATCTAACACGTTTCAATAAGGACTTTTTAGAGTTACAAATTCTCCTCCCCAACCCAATTCTTGATGCCACTCGCACATCAATTGATAGGAAAGACGCAGCCTTCCAAAGAAGTACTAATCCTGGGTTTGGGAAGTTGTAGTATTTGACAGTGTTTCCGGAATTATGGGGCTACCTGGCAGAGAAGTTTTGAGGTTCTTCCAAAACGACCCACATGTGTATGAACCATACATACGCTGCTGAAGACAGTTCGGTACCTTTAATGTACAGAAACCTTAAAGTGGCACTATCACCGATTGAAATGCGAACGAAAATACTGTGGCGCTATCTAGCGGCAACGATATTGTTAACCTTTATAGCTTGCTCCCAGGTGCACGAAGACGAACCAAATTTTCACTCAATAATTAAGGATGTCGTGGCTCGTTTGTTTCATTAAAAGAAATGACGTTATGCACTCCTTCGCTTGGTGCAAGCAAGTGCTAGATGGTACTGCACAGCGCTAGATGATGTCAGATTTCGTCTGCTTTCAATTGGTGATAGTGCCACTTTAACAGAACGTTCCAAACGTGTCTGATGAGATAAACGAAATCAAGTTTCAAAGCGCCTGATAGCTCAATCCAGAGTCAGTTGACAAACTGTACCTCGCGCATGCTCACAATTCCGTAAAAATCAACCTCCTTTGCGAGCTGCTACGATGGTTCGATCCCATAATCCCTCAGTCGGGTTTACAACATGATGTCACTTCCGTTGAACAGACGTGTTTTGGCCGAAAGGTGAAAAAATAAGTTTACTTATAGGAACATCTGCTACGAAATAAATGTGTACAAGCAAGAATTAAAGTACCGTAATTCGTTAGACTCTTGCCTTTGGACTGCTATTATTATGGCTCTATCGAGTGTGCTGTATTTTGGCAGTGCCAAACTGTGTGTAGCAGCGGGCGTTTTTTTTTTGCACGTGTAGTGTTTTGGAAGGCATTGTTTATGTGTTACCTTACTGCATTCAAACGGCTGACTTCCACTGTGTACAAGTTCATGCAGCATCACAGATTAAAAACACTACCCTGCACAGATACGACACTACGCGGCAAAGTTGGGCCTCATTTTTGTTTTCTGAGTCATGATTCGCACTTGATTCGCCAGTAGGCGCAGAGATCGCCTGCGAGGAGCTTTGGGTATAATTAGAAAGTCCGCCACAATAAATACGCAAGCATGCGCAGTGGTATCGCGAGCAACAGCGTCGGCACATTTGCAGAACAAATCAAACTAGCTACGTTAATCACGAGAGTTCGAGTCCGAGTTGTGAAAGTTATTTTTTTTTCTTTCTTTCTCAGACTAGTGTGTTCCAATACAGCCAATCGGACGCTGACTCTTTAATAATTAAATGCTTTGCCTCCTGATTTCTTATTTATTTAGCTTCTTTTCGGCGTTTCAATTTCACTCTGCTAGTGACATCTGGCGAATAAAGTGTGAGGTGTTACGTCATCACCCCGACGCGTTGCTGAAACGAGGGACCATATTTGAAGCGCTGGCTGAGTTACGAGTGTCGTATCTGTGGGACGGAGAGTTCTTTAATCTGTGTGCAGCATTAAGTACAATCCTGCGTAAAAACCTTTCACACTTACTACATTGAAAGGGTATCTTTCCACTGTGGACAAGTTATGCTCAGTTAAATTTTCTTTCCACTGTGTACAAGTACATGCGTTGTTAAACTGCTTTTATGCGCAAAAGCTTTTCCGCAATCACCACATTCAAACGGTTTCTGTCCGGTGTGTACAACTTCGTGCGTCGTTAAATGATACTTCTTCGAAAAAGTTTTTCCACACTCACTACATTCAAACCGTTTCGTTCCACTGTGTACAAGTTCGTGCATAGTCAAATTAAACTTACGCGCAAAAGCCTTTCCACACTCATTACATTCAAACGGTTTCTTTCCACTGTGCACAAGCTCGTGATAAGTTAAATTACTCTTCTGCGTAAAACCCTGTCCGCACTCACTACATTGAAATGGTTTCTTTTCACTGTGTATAAGTACGTGCAACGCTAATTTACGCTCGTGAGCAAAAGTCTTTCCACACTCACTACATTCAAACGGTTTTTTTCCACTGTGCAGATGTTCGTGATAGGTTAAATTACTCTTCTGCGTAAAACCCTTTCCACATTCACTACATTCAAACGGTTTCTTTCCACTATGCATAAACTCGTGGTAAGTTAAATGACTCTTCTGCGTAAAAGCCTTTCCACACACATTGCATTCAAACGGTTTCTCTCCACTGTGCACAAGTTTGTGATTAGTTAAGTTACTCTTCTGCGTAAACGCCTTTCCACAATCACTACATTCAAACGGCTTCCTTCCATTGTGTACACGTTCATGCGAAGTTAAGTGACACTTCTTCGCAAAATCTTTTCCACACTCACTACATTCAAATCGTTTCTTTCCATTGTGTAACACTACGTGCCGCTCTAAACAGTTCCTCCAATGTTCCACACTCACCTTTTCACATTCAAGCGGTTCCTTTCCACAGTCGACAAACTCTTTAGCCATTAAAGAAATTGATTCACTGGTGTTAACACACCAAGTACAGAAATATTACCTTCAAGGTTTGAACAATGGATCTGAGCTAACCACGATTCATTCACCACGAACAATGCAACTCGCTCACCCGTTTTACCAGTTTCTTCGCAAGCGAGAAACCGTTTAACAAAGTAGGCCCGAAAGCCGAACCTGCGGATTGGTCCGTGACCCCAGGGAGCTTGGATTAAACGTAGCTTTGATAGGGTGGCCCCACTCGGTGAACGCGTCTGAGTCATATCACAGCTATTTCTCATGGTAAGGTATACACGAGCGAGATTCAGTTAGTGACGTGTTTGCTCCTATATAATTTATTAACTCAATGGTTTGCTCCCAAACCAATCCTCGAAGCAGACGACGCTTGGTTTTTCGGAGCCAAAAAAATGGTTTGTTTTAACTAGCCAGCAGTTTTTAACGAAATTAATGAATAATTATGAAATATCTGATCGCTTAATCTTTGCTGAACGTTAAATTACACATTATTAAAACAAAACGAAAAATTCTTACCAGATCACCCGAGACAAGAGTAGCTGACGTAGTTGCGTTGAAACCAAAACAATGGCATGCGTTTACGATGGTCGCTTGTGACGGTGCTCACCTTCTGATAACAAACGTTGCTATTTTCAGTCGCATTGTCGATTGTACTGGTAGGTTATTGCACTTTAAAACAATTTAAGCAATTGGAGCGGTCCGGCTTACGTTTGATGATGCATACTCGTTCGTTTGTTAGTCCAATTTTGTGTCTATTCATCGGAAAAATCAAAAGCCAATGAGATGCAAGAATCGGTAAAATGGCGCGAAAAATGGGAGCAGAAACGTCAGACGCGTTGAAGTATGCAAAGCAGCTCCCAAAATCTCGCACGGTTTCTCGCGGTACAGCGTAAGGGAGCGTTTAGCAACGACTCGCCTTTGCATTCTCGCAGCGAGAACTCAATCGCTATGGCAAAGACGACATTGCCATGGTAACAACGCTAAATGGATTAGCTAAATCCGACATCGTTTGAGTAAATACTTGCAGTCTTATAATCCGTGCTAATAATATAAAGAATTCTTCATGACGAAACAATTTTCCCAAATGCTTCTGTACTCACGTTATTTGCTGTTTTCGTTGCGAGGCGGCAGACATAAAACCGCCGGCATGTTGGAATTTGAGGTGATTTCTAGCTTCTAGCTGCGAGAATGCAAAAGCGAGTGGTTGCGTATACGTGCCACTATACTACTACTATTCCAAGGTCTTTGATACGTGCCCTAATAGTAAGTGGGTCTACCCTATCAAAGCTACATGTAATCCAAGCTCCCTGCGTGACCCAATATCTGCCCGTTGGAAGAAGTGATAGGGATGTTTTTAAAGTCAGCGGCTTGCGACTCGCTTGCAAGCGGAAACGCTGCCTGTTTGTTATTTCAATGGGAAAGCGTTCCCCGCGGCCAAGCGGCTCGCAAGCCGCTGACTTTAAAAACATCCGTATTACGTCAGACGTGAATTATCGTGACCAAAGATTAATCGACACGTCCTACCATTTATCATTCTTCTTTGAGCGTGACAGTGAAAACGTAAACAGACCAACGCTGTAGAAATCCAGCACGATTGTTGCAACGCTAATACTGTTGCAGAAACGTTCCATTTTCTGTGAGATAGTTTCACTGTAATTGTGTGTAAAGTTAGTAAGAAACGCTAGGTAGGTTGGAAGAATTTTTTTTTTGGAGGAGCTGCCACTACCACCGATTGAAAACCGTTCGCAAATACCCTGCCGCCATCTAGCGGTAGTGATGTTGGTAACCTGTACAGCTTGTTCCCAGGTATACGAGGAAGTACCACTCAATAATTAAGAAGCCTCGTGGCTTGTTTGTCTCGTAAAAATGACGTTGTACATTCTTTTGCTTCAGTGGTGCCTAAACCCCTTCTGGTCCAGTGAGAAGTGATCCCCGCCCCCAATATCAAATGACCCCCCCCCCCCCATATCAAATGGCTCCCCCCCAATTAAAAAATGGTATTCTTATATTCCCGACTTTGACTAGTGGGTAGGGTGTCATCACCCCTCCCCACACATGTACACACTTCCGGTCATGTTATTTTCGCACGCTTTATTTCTAACCTGTCATAACAGCAGGGTGGTGCAACAGCATCTAATGTTCTGTTTCGTTTTCAATCAACATTCAACCGTGCATACAATTATAAACTAAAACATATTTTCTTAGGGACCTGTCATTATTTATAGAGGGGGGGGGGGGAAGGATCTTGTCCCCTCCCCACCCAAGATCCAAAAATAATGTGAACCCCCCCCCAAAAAATGCATTTTTTTTGTATACCTATTGAGACTGTCTGCAGTTGAGTCATGTAGCCAAATTATGTAAGTAGCTCTCCACACCGACAGTTACCGTTAGTTGTTGGGTAACGTGTCTCGTTTTTAATGAAAAGACAAGTTCGGTTTAAAATGTTCTTCAAAATGGTCCTTACACCCATCTCTTGTCGAGATTCAAACAATAAGTATGATGAACACATTCAGTACCTTCCTAAAGCACCGAACAGAACGCACCACTGTTACAAACAGTTTGGCTCCAAACTCGACGTTGCGCGTGCGCCGTGATGTTGCGTCAGCCGTTGAGTACCTTCCTAAACTACAATACAGCTCAACGAGCTCAGCAGCGTATTGATACGTCATACCTTCACCGCGACCAGACTGTGGAGTCGTCATTTGTGGCTCCACAATGGCTGCCTTCAATCTAGCGTCAATATGTTAACCCTACCCAGTTTTCCCTAATTCATCTAATAGGCTAGTCCATTCATTGTGTACAATATTATTATCTATCACATGACTTCCTGTGTACAGGTATAAATACCACTCCCTTCAGGAAGTAAAGCGTCTTTTCAGCTGTAGCCTACACACTGGTTAGTCCGTGTCTTTCTTTGCCATTGGTGCGCACGCTGGGCTCAGGTGTATCCCTGCCAAGGACATCACAATTGGCAACAAGGCCGGTACCATTGGTAAACTTAAATTATAAGCTTAAACTGATAGGTCTTCAACCACATCTCTGCTCCATATTTGTGGTAAGTTGCAAATTTTTTTCATTTGGCAATGAAGATTAATTAGTGCTCTGAATTCCTATCAGAGTTTAAACTTTTCCAAACAGTGTTATTTTGTCGTGGTAGAGCTGTGTGGTACGAAATGATAATAGTTAAATTTAGTACCATAACAATTAGAACCGAAGTGGGCAATTGGATTTATTATGGTTAATTTTACCTTGGCAGTGTTCTAGAGCGACGCACTGGCGTGTCCGCACAGGCAGTATTACAAACCTGAAGGCCCGAAAAATGCGCTGCTAAATTAACCCTTGTAAATTCGATTGTGCCATTGCCCATATTCGGGCTGGTGTGTGCCGGTGTAAAATTTAACACCGTAGGTTTATGCTTAAACTTACTGAAATCTGGTCTGTGCTGAGGCTTAGGCCAGGAGTGTTGTTTTGTAAAACGTTGCAGTAATGTTGAACGTATAAACATTTAAAAAGCCTAGTCCCTTTAAATTTAACTTGTAGGCAGTTAATTTATATACTAGGTAAACTACAGTCAAGCTTAATTTATTTCTGTGTTTAAATAGTTAACCTGTAGTCGTGAGTTTAATTTTAATTTTTGCAGGTTAAACAGGATTGTAGTTAAATTTAATTAAACTTAATTTTGTAAGGTTTATGCCAAAGACAGGTGTCGGTAGCAAAACACCTGAAGCCGCTAAAAGTAGTAGCGAGAGTGAAACTGAAAATAATTCAGTAGTGAACGCTAGCATTAGTGAAGCCAATTCAAATTTAAATTTAAATTTTGAATCTAGTAGTAATGAAGACGAAGTCTCATGGGCTCGTCTACAACGGTTGGTTTATTCTCAGAATTCGATTGTGAATCCGATACATGGGAGAAATAATCCAATCGAATCAGCTATTATTTTAAAGCTAAAGAAATACCAGCAGCCAAACAACTGAATTTTCTAATGGCATCTGTTGGCCAGAAAATGTTTGACAAGATTCTAAATATAATTTCACCTGATTTGCCAGACTCATTAACTTTTGACGAACTAGTTAAAAAAGTCTTAGAAGACATCGAGCCAGTGCCTTCAGTGGTATCTGAGCGTGTAAAGTTTTTCAGAAGGTCGCAAAACTCAGATGAAAGTATTGGGGAATATTTAACTGCACTTAAGCTTATGACTAAATATTGTGACTTCGCTAAAGTTAAAGACAGTAATAGCGAAATGATTAGGGATCGCCTAATTGGGGGGATCCAATCAGAAGTCATTCAATGCGAGTTGTTGAAGCAGACTCTGGATTTAAAGGCTACAACATCCTTAGCTTTATCCTTATAATCTGCTGAAACCGACCAAAGCGTTTTGAGAAGCCATGCAAGGGCTGTTAATTATGTAGCTAAAAAAATCTAGCAAACCGCCTGGTAGGCCTAAATCCAATAAGGATTTTATTTGCTATTGCTGCAGCAAGTCTGGCCATGTGAAAACACGCTACAAATATCGCGAGTATACTTGTAGCAGATGCCACACTGTCGGCCATTTAAAAGCCGTGTTCAGAAAAGCTAGTCATTCTAACCGAACTTCAAAACCACTCGACCACTCTAAAGCAAGTTCAAGCACAAATTTTAAGGCTAGGCCACAGTCAAAGCAGAAGTATAGTTACAAAAAACGTGTTCATAAACTTGAGCGCGATAGCGATAGTGACAGTGAAAATGCCCAGGAGGTTGTCGCCGAAAATTCAGAGTCTGGTTCCGGGTCTGAAAGTTATTCAGATAACGACTATCTTGTTCTGAAAAATAATGCTCTTGGACTGAGTCAGGCTGCGGACCAGATTTCAATTCCTCTACAAACAAATAAGATCATAAGAGTAGTTAATTCTATGAAAATATATAAATGGAAATTGCCAGTCTGCCTAAATGGTGTCAAGCTTGAAATGGAACTTGATTCCGAGGCAGACGCATCCATTATTCCTATTGAGTGGCAAAAAAAAAGCTCAGTCCGTATTCGATACACTCGTACACAGATGGAATTGAGAACACGATTTACACTGTAAGTATGGAGGTTGAAGTTAAAAGTCAAATCGAACACTTGGATGCGTTAGTTTCAAAATTGTATAAACCTGCTTTAATGGGAAATGATTGGCTTTCGATTTTTCGGGTTGATTTCCATCTATTCTATGACCTACAAACAAAAGTTAAACCTAGCAGTTAAAAGGGACAGAAGCATCTAACCACAACACTATAAAAATACAATAGTGGTTGCCTTGCAAGGCACAATGATTTGCAACAAACAGACAACAATGGAGCGAGAGCTTGCCAGTATATCTGCTGCCTTAGGCCCTTGTTGGGCTATGCTCTGATGTATTGTATTTTGCTATTGTATCTTCGCTTAAGACTAGTACTTGTCTTGTCAGTTGCTACGTTGTATTTATGGTATTAAGCCCTTGTTGGGCTTTGCTATTCTAACTATGTGCCTTTTGTATTTGCTTTCTCTTGTCAGAGAACTTGCTTACGACAGTGTCTCCTTTGTGGTCTGTAATCGTACCAACGCTCAGCTACCTACATGGACATGCCCCTTTACACGCCCACGAGAGGGGGGGGGGTGGGGGACAAAGCCCAATCCCAATGTACAATTCGTACAACATGCAACAGAAAGTGTTTACTCCTTAAACGGCCGGATTGTAACTTTTCTGTCCTGTAATGTGCTTGACAGAGGTGCCTTTTGAAATCCTTGTTATTTTGCATTAGGGTTGTAACTTTACTCTGGGCGAGAACTTACCAGCCCTCGAGGGGGAAATGTTAGACGGTTTTGCTAGCTGTCCTTGTCCCTGGTTGCTCTTGGGCAGCTAGACTCCCCTTTCTCTAACCCTGTCTTTAATAGTTCTGGCTAGCTCTCGCTCCATTGTTGTCTGTTTGTTGCAAAACATTACGCCTTGCAAGACAACCATTGTTGTTGGTTTTATAATGTCGTTGTTAGTTGCTTCTGCCCTTTTAACTGCTAAGCTCCTTTAGCTGATTCAAGGGTGCAGGCCACTCTTTTTCGGTGCTCATGTTCGAGCAGAATTTTTGCCCTTTTGTGATGGCCGAACTAGCTATGCCTGAGGCCATGTAAGGAATCCATCAAGCCATGTTGAGCTGACCGAGGACGACAGACTTTGCTCTCCCCCTGAACCTGCGTCCTGATTTGTAGAACGTAGCGGCTGCCATTCCGAACTGGACTGCCCTGTAAGTGTACCCATTCAATTTTTTAGCCTAATTAGTACCCAAAACATGGTCCTCCCTAGCCCTGCTATTTCGCCCAGGCCTGCCCCAAAGCTTTATACAGAAGGAAGCTAAAAGCTATCGCTTGTGTGCGAACTGTGTAACCTTTCTTTGTCCATGATAACTATGTACCATATTATGCTTTTGGAAACCAGAAACTAAACCCAGGAGTTACGACAGTCCCCACACGAAAGTTTCAAACTGTCATTATTTCCTTTTCTTACGTTACTACTGCACTTGCACCGATCCACGGAGCAAACCTCTGACGCCCTTTTGTCCCGAATATGCCTATTCCCAAACCAATTCAGGAACAAGCTTCCATCAGGAATTGTCCTGCGAACGGTTCGGCCACAGGCATCTTCCATCGTCGTTCAGGCAAACGAAACTATCGAACACCTCTAAGTTTCAGCATTTCGCTTTTGGTTTCAGCCTTACCACCTATGTTACGAAGATCCAAATAACCCGGTGTTGACTGTTGACGGGTTATGTTGTGTTGTGGTGACTGGTGGTGTGTTGTTGTTGAGTTGTTCCTCACTGACCCCTCCCCCCCCCCACCTCTAGACACCACTGCTTTCCTTGATGCAAGCAAGTGCTAGATAGTACTAGACAGCGCTAGATGTTGACAGATTCTGCCTACTTTCAATCGGTGATAGAGCCACTTTAAAGGCAGATTGCCACCAAACGAAAGTTTGGAGCATCTAGCACTATCAAGCTCTATTTAGTTCTGAGCGCTTGCTCACAGCGTGCAAAGGAATGCACAGAGAAATATCTTTTAACACACCAAGCATGCCCGTGCCTCCTTAATTATTGAGTAACAATTTGGTATGTTTTCGTGAAACTGGGAGCAAGTTATAAAGGTTAACGATACTATTGTCACTAGATGGTGCCATGGTAGAATATAAAGAAAATACCCTGGCGCCATCTAGTGGCGTCAACGTTAATCTTTACAGCTTGCTTCCAGGTGCACGAGGACGTCCCAAATTTTTACTCAATAATTAAGGAGACACGTGGCTTGTTTGTGTGTTGTAACGTATTGCTTTGTGCATTTCTTTGCGTGCTGCGAGAGAGAACTCGATAGGGCTACATTCTGCAGACTCTAATTTGGTGGCTACCCGTCTGTAAAGTCGTTTGTATTTAAAAAAAATACTGTCACTGTCATCATGTTTAATTACCTAAATTTATCCTTCACTGTCCAGCGTCCAGTTCTGCCCGAGTTCTTTTTATTTGACAGTACCCACTTAAGCTCATCGTTATCCGTAACGAGGGTAAAATGGTTTCCATCAATATAATGTTTCCATCTTTCAACTGCTTTACGGCAGCCAGAGCCTCCTTCTCGAAAGTCGTGTATCGAGTTTCTCTGTCCTTCAGAGTCCTGCTGATGAATTCAAGGGTCTTGAGCTGGTTATCAATGACAAGAGCGATCATTCCTCCGATCCCATCGTCGCTCGCATCCGTTTCGATTTGGAACGGGTGAAAGTTTGGTAGTTGAAGAAACTGTGAAGCCAGAAGCTTCGTCTTCAGCTCGTTGAACGCTCACGTATGCTCTTCTTCCCACTTGTACGGACTGTCTTTCTTGAGTAGGCGGTGGAAAACTGGTCGTTTCAGCATACTCCCTGATGAACTTTCTGAAGCAGTTCGTTAAATCGAGGAATTGCTGCAATCTCCTGGTGGTAGGAACGGGGAAATCCCACAGCACTGATACTGTGGACTCTGTCACCTTGATGCCATCGGCAGACACATCATGACCGAGGATCTTTATGATGGGCAGGCAGAAGTGACACTTCTTCCTCCGTAAGGTGAATCCATGCTTCATCAGCCTGTGGAATACACACTTGATGGCTTGGACGTGTTCCTCCCATGTCTCCGTTGCTATGACTATGTCATCAACGAACACGACACAATCTGTGCCAATCAGCCCGTTGAGTATGATGCTAATTGTTCGCTGGAACTCTGCCGTTGCTGTTTTGAGTCCAAAAGGCATGACTTTCCACCTGTAGGTACCTCGTCCTGGAGAAACGAACATTGTACAGTCACGAGAATCTGGATGGAGCGGAATCTGGTGGAAGCCCGACTCACCATCCAATACTGACACATACTTTTTCCGGCCAGGAAATGGAATATTTCCTCCTGCCTCGGTGGTGGAAAAGAATCGCCCTACGTCTGGGAATTCAGCTCGATGTAGTTGACAATGGCTCTCCATCCCCCGCCATTCTTCTTCTGTTTCAGGAAAATGGGCAAGCCCCATTCTGATTCTGATTCCTCAATCTTGTCGTTGGCAAGCAAGTCGTTGACCATCCGGTCAACCTCCTCTCTTTGCTTCTTCGATAGAGCTTCTTTGCCCTTCACCCTTTGCTTCTTCACCCTTGAATTCAATCTTATACTGCCTGACATAAGTCAACCCTGGCTTCCCTGGAAAGACTGCTTGGTGGGCTTTGATGACTTCCTCCAATTCCTGGAACTGCTCGTCGGTCATCTGATTGAATGCGTTGTGAATCGGTTGGGAAGGGTCTGCTGCCAACCTCCAGATGTTATTCACCTTTGGCCGTTTTGGGTCAGCCGCTTGGCTTGACAGTGAAAAGATCTTGGACGCAAACTGTTTCATGTAGGCCTCTTGATTCGCCGAATCGATGACGAGCTGAAATTTCTTCATAAAGTCGATCCGCAAAATGACGTCATCTGCCAGTTCTTCGAAATACTGTCAACTTCATTCTCAGGTGCTCACCTTCCAGCTGGAATCAAATGACTAGTTAACATGGCCTGAAAAGTAGTAGATTGCTTAATATGGTCCTGCATCAAGTTTGCAACAGAATTGTTTAATTCATCATTGGTGGCTCGGCACCAATCTTGCATTGTACCAATAATTGTAATCGCATCATTACTATTCACGTAAATTTCCACACCATTAGTGGCTCGCTTGTCACCAATTTCCGGAGAACTTTCGTGCGAGGCTACCTTGCCCGCTTCAGTGACGTCACCAACTCCCCCGGCGTTACCCGAAATTCGGCGTTACTCGCGGTGTTTGTACCGTTTTCGCCACCCGAATTTTCCCCAGTAATCTTGGTAATTTTCCCCAAAAATCGTTTAATTGGTGAATCATCTTCGTTCCCTATTTTAGACTTTGCGATGTCAAGTTTTGAACGCTTCCTATTAATGTTTGCAATCGGCGCTCCTCACACTAGCAATCCTCCATTCATAACGATGCATTGCCTGGCAAAGCACGTCGATAAGTTACAGTTCATTTGCCTCACGGTAATTATTAAAATTCTTGCAAAGATACAGTTCATTTTTGTTTTGGATTTGCAATTTGGATTGCCCTCCCAAATGTTCATTACGAATTTTGCAAAAAAACTCGCACTCTTCAAAAGGATTACAAATTAATTATTCACTCCTGTTTGAATGCATCGC
>JAHWFP010074648.1:0-62625 GCA_023313725.1 Lithobius niger
CTGTTTGCTTTTAGATTTTTGTGAAAATGTTTGCGTACTTTGATGTTTATTGCTGTTGTTGGTGGGTCCTTCCCCCCCCCCCCCCTCCTCCACAGGGAAAACATCTGGTTGTATGACTCGAAATTACTTTAGTTAACTCGAAGCACCGTCTCGCATATTACGTTTTGTGCGCTCTGACCTAACTAGATCTTGCGTCCAGCGTTTCATGCAATCAACTCTTAATGATCAGCAATGATCACTGCAGAGCCACCTGTTTCTCATTAGTGTCCAGCGGTGAGGTAGTAGGATTCATGTATTAATTAGTTATTTTATACAAGACGACCTTAAGTAGTGTTGAAGACCACCACAACTTCTCTGGTTGAAGTAAACAAACAACAAAGAACTTGGTAACGCATCACAATATTACAATAACAACACATTTTTCGGTTGAAAATACAAACAAAAGTAACTGAAAGAGCAAACGAACAATTGTTGGCGTTTCCCTAGCATTTTATACAATACTAGATGACGGCCCATCTTGACGGGTGAATTTAGTTGCGTCTTCCTCCCTCCTCCCTTGAATTATGATTGATGATCACATCAACCTTCACCAATGTCGGTCGCCACTCGCCCAATGGCGAGGAAAATTCAGCAGTTGGGGACTTGATTTTTAGTGGTACACGCAAAAATGGCGACTCCGGTCTTCCCCAGGAATCACCTCATGGTTCTCAGGAGTATATCAGCGGGTGACTAGCAACGGGAATGGGACTCGGGCGATGTTGTAGGGTCCTGTGTATTCATCCAACTGTCGGGAACACTTACAGCCTGGAAGGTCCCTCCAGGAGGAATGCAGCGCGGTGGTTTCCTGGCTGAGAACCAGTCAGTGCCTGCCGAGGGCGCATGCGTTTAGGCTGTGGTTGTATGGGTAACCCATCTGCTTGTGTAGCACGGAGGAGGAAACTAGTGCACTTTCTTTTGGTCTTCATCACTGGGCTCGGTATCAGGGTCACCCTATTCTAAATTGGGGCTGCGACCTGCAAGAGGTTCTTGGTGTGTCCCCGCACAATCCAGCGACCGGTGTCTCACAGCGCCAGGTGGTGTTGTTCCGTAGGTGTACAAAGCTGTTCGAGTAGTGGATTGGTGTGGTGGATGTGTGCCGGGTGTAGGACTGTAAATTACAGGTTACGTTAAGGCTTAGGTTAATAAGTAGATTAAGTTGTAGAAGTGAGCGCTTGACTATCAGGTCTTTAGGATTAAGTGGGTCAATAACGTAAAGTAAAGAGAACTCTAATCCGATCTTGTGCACCTCGCCTTTATTGCACCATTGTTTCGTGTTCCAGCATTGTAACATTTTGATATTGGTAGTTGCTCTGCCACCTGTCCAATTTTTGTAAGTTCTCGTGCGCAAGCGAACTCTAATAAGCACTGCCTGCCGGCCGTGCTGATGTCTTCCTGTCCTATGAGGCTGCAAATTTCGTGGTCTTCTCGCCCCGAAATTAACAACATATCGTCATTTGGTTTAAAATTTTAATTTTCATTTTGTTCATCAAAAGGACAAAGACAAAACCTTTCGCTAGACATCAACCAAGGGCGTCTATCTTTTGGGGGGAATGAGACAAATGCCTCATTAAAAATTTTAGGGGGAAGACTATCTGAAATCTCATAAAAATTGTCAAGTTTGTCCGCAACCATGTACCTTAGATAGAAGACGACATGCAGAACAGTAGAATACATTTTAAGTGTAACTGATAGGTAATATTAGTTCCTGAATCTACCCCAGCTCCCTTCCCTTTCCTCCGCCTCGCTTCCAAATGGCTGCTGGCTGCCAAGTGTAAACAAGTAACATAACAAGTCTATAAGAAAATGTGTACATTGCAGGCAATGCTTGCTACAAGGGGTTAGGCACTGCAGAGGCGAGTGAATGGGTTTATTGAGCCTTGATCCCTAATCATGAGTGCAGAGGCGAGTGAATGGGTTTATTGATTTGATTTTATTTTATTCAAGGAGCTGTGGCCCGCAGCCATGCGCCCCTACCCATCTGGAAACTCTACTTCACAGCATACATATCAACCTAGGTTTATTGAGCCTTGATCCATAATAATGCGCGCAGAGGCGAGCCCAGTACAAGCAACAATGGGCTGACAACAATACAAGTCGCTGTTGGTCGACCAACTCCGAACTCTATGTGACAGCAAGTTACGGGACATATGTTACGGTTAGGTCTTCTGAATGTAATCTGCTGCAGCTTTATTTAGTTTGTCTCTGTGCACTGGCTCGCTGGTGTGCTGATATAGCATCTTACTAATTAGCCCTGGTGGGCCACGGACGGACGGTAAGAATAAGTTATTTACGCACATTTCACAATGTAATAATGATAAGCTCTATCCAGATTAGGCTTAGTGGATAAGGGGATGGGGAGGGATAGGTATTCACTATGACAATTAGTCCAACGCAGGAAAATTAATGTGATAGGGCTAGCATATTTATTCTTTTTACGGCAGCAATGGAATAGGGTAACAAGTTCATTCTTTGCACGGTAGCAATGAAATAGAGCGAGCGTGTTCATTCTTTGCACGGTAGCAGTGGAAAGAGGTTAGCAGCCGCAATGTAACGGTTAATGTAGAGCAGTAATAACAAGCAGTAACAAACAAAATATGATGACATGTATTGTTGACAGAAAACTCGAGGCTGTCTAGCTCTGGGCCCCGACACAAACAAATGCCAATGCGACAACAAACAGGG
The DNA here is from genome assembly GCA_023313725.1 of Lithobius niger. Lineage (NCBI taxonomy): Eukaryota > Metazoa > Arthropoda > Chilopoda > Lithobiomorpha > Lithobiidae > Lithobius > Lithobius niger. The sequence goes on from JAHWFP010074648.1 coordinate 2,722, forward strand.
TAGTGCGACGACATGCTTTCCTACTAGACCGATGTATGCTACGCTGGGAGCAGCTAGTTTAAATTTAATAGTTGGCAGGTGCAAGGCAGATGAAGCTGAGCAATAAGATTATTCATGTGTGTTACAGTGAAAACTGAGAAGCTTTTGACCATAGCATGAGCCACCACACCACACCACCACTGTACTTTGCACGCACGTAAAACATTAGCTACGGGTCAGGGGAAGGAGGGCAGTTGTATATCCATTTTTAATCTGTAAATATTTGCGTGTGGGCATATTTGTATGTTCGTGTGGTGTTAATAAACGCAGTGATGAATGAACAATCACACAAAACCCCCAATGGGCACCCATAAAGTTTTTGCCAAAGAAAATAATTGTGCATCCGAGCCCCATTGGGTACCATTATGTTTGTGGTCCGAATCTATATCGCTCAATTCAATCTGACAAAGGAATCAATGAAGATTGAGTGATCAGGGTTGGAACGAGCAACTTGGCGGCAGCCATTGGTGGTTGATATCACTGCTTTTTTTGATGGCCCATTAACCCGCTTTTAGAGGATGCATTAATTAATTGGTTTGGTTAAAGTATTACTGGTTGTGAGCTCCTTTTGAAAATGTAAATGTAAATTTGTTCTCGGAGGGTCTAATGTAAATCTTAACTTTGGTATGCATTTCCATACCTTTTGTTACCATCGCGATGTATTACAATTCAAACACATATGGCAAGAAAAACAAAATCTTGAAACAAAATTGCTGAACTGAATTTTAATTATAAACAAATTTGCCATGTACTCTAAGGAGCTACAAAAGAAACTAATGCGATGTCTTAATCTTAATTTACAAAAATAAGTGACTACAGTTGTATGTCTAAAGCCGCCCGCACACTGAGCGACTTGGCCGCGCGGCCAGGTTGCTGCAGCCAATGAAAATTATTAGTGCGTGGTTTTACATAAACGGTAAGCTATTACCTCCAAATGGTGTCTCGTAGCCAAAATGACGCCACATGACGCTGCTGTATAGGCTAATGTGGGTCACGTGATTACGTTTTAGTTATGAAATCGCGGCGCTGCTGCAAATAGTGTTGTTCCATTTTTAATTTACCGCTATTTTTTTTATATTGCTCGACGATTCTACGGTGCTGCATCTAGGAGTTGAAAAGGCGCCGTTAAGCTGTATTTTTCATCTCCATTGGAAGTTATAATTTCGTCTGCTCCTCGCAACCAATATTCCTGGGTCCATCTATTAGTAGCCTGAAAAACGTAATATGAGTGATGCATCGTGTAAAGCACCATCATCTTTTATTACACTGAGGGATGGTCAACCCAGGCCAGCTACTTTGGATTTTGCTTTAAATTCGTATAGCGGCTGCGTTTACCCCCCACCCCGTCTCGCCGCGGGATGATCTGGTAGAGTTCTTAGCCCACAACATTCTGAACCCTCTTCAGTCATTAGCGTGTGCACAAGAATACTCCAGATTGGGGGCATGTTTTAAAATGCTTAGCTGACACGTTTGTTTTTTGTTAAGAATTTTTTTTTTACTGGAGTTGGCTTCCGCCCCCCAGGCCCCCCCCCCCCCCCACTCTGCATGGGCCACTTCCTACCGCACATTAATAACACATTTCTCACAATCTACTGAGAACATTTACATATTTACTGATATTTTTGTAACATCACAAGAATGGTGAGGAACATTAATAATTAGAAAACAAAAACGAACTGGTTTGGTTCGTACGGTAACGTTTAAGTGATCCGAAGTCAAAACACAGTGGCGTAACTACAGTGAGGCAGAGGAGGCAACCGCCTCCGTGCCCATCGCCATTGTGGGGCCCCTTCATTGGACTCAGTTTTTTTATTTTTTTTTTAAAGTTTTTGCTAGTTCCGTGAAAGGTGTGTCTTGTGTGGCAAAAACTTAATTGTTTTATTTTCTGCATTTTAAGGAGGGGGGGGCCCCGGGGGGGGGGCCTCCACTGGGCTATAGCCTTGTGTGGCAAAAACTACATTTTTTTTCATGAAGGGGAGGCCTCCACTCGGCTCTTGCCTTATGTGACAAAATCAAAATTTTTGGGTAAAGTGGGGAGGGAGGGGAGTCCTCTCTGGGCTCTTGCCCTGCGTGGCAAAAACTAAACTTTTTTTCTTTGGTAAATGGGGCAGCCACTTTTAAGGGGGGTGGCGGTTTCCAATGGGCCTTTGCGTATGTGTAAAAACTGCATTTTTTTTATGTAAGGGCCCCTTCACTGGGCCTCTGTTTTGAAGTTACGCCTCTGTGAAAACAGCAAAGGAACACAAATAAACTTTCATGTAAGGTTTCAGATACTGGCATGTACTGGCTGATACAGAACACCAACATGTCAGTTACCTCCAGGCAATTTTCTAGGTAGTGTAGCCTTAGCTCTGTTATCACTCAGCCACGAACTGAGTTATGGATCAAGAAAAGTTGCCATAATTTTTTTTTTAACTAATGTTAAAAAAAAATTTTGTTAGAAAATTTTTACTCACCCTTGTTTTATCTCAAGTTTGACTAATGCCGACACAAGTCGAATTATCGGTCGATCTAGACAGTCAACAAGCCATTCTTCCCGCTTCTTTTTCTACTTCAAAGAAGAGGTCAAAATGGCGCTTTTAAAAGTTGACTAAGCCAAGGTTAAGGTCATGTTATACAGGATGCAAGAGGACCAAACAGCAGATCTCTTGTTTAAGAAGAAAGTTCGTCATCAAAATTCGAAATAAAGACAATTTGTGTCATGGCGAAACTTAAGTATCACGCTGTCTGCTGTTATGTCTTTTACCAAGAAAATATTCGAGTCATTGCCAACCAAGTTGGGGGAGATGGAATGTTTGAGGTTCTTGTGACCGGAAAGCCCAATACTTTAGCGTCATTGTTTTAGATGCTTTCTTACTCAGTAATGAACGAACCATGATGGGTGTTAATTCCAATTTTTATGATGTTAGTCAGTAGGGCCTTAAAGATACATCCGTCCACATGAGTTTTTTTTTAATTTTTTTTTTTTTTTAGCTGTACATCCGTGTTAGCCCAGGATGTGAAGTGGAATCGTTTTGTGTTACCACAAAATTTGTGTAAGTGTATTAACAAATATGCTTGCTTTCATATTGTCTTTCCTGTGCGATTCAATTTTGCAACATAAGTTCATATGTATGTAAATATTGGAAACTCATTCAGTCTTCCTGTTTTTTTTTAAGTATGTGATTCGGTTTTTGTGTATATAGTCAACCTATGTAAGGTCCCACCTTTTTGGTTTCAGTAAGTCCTTGTACTTTGGGAAAAAAGGTCCAGACGACATGGGCATGTGAGTTTTTATCCACAATTTGTTGGGTCGAATCCCAATCACGTCACATCAATAAAATTTAAATCAGTAATAAAGGCTTATGAAGACGTTTCCTGGTTTCACTTTCACCACATAAAAACATCAAAATACCAGGGTCACCTGGTTGATTTTTGTTTCTATTGCCCTAATGAAAATATCATTACCTAATTTATTAGCATTCTCCGTTTGTTATGCTGTTTGTACTAGAGATTAGAGTTTTCAGAGCCCGCCAGCGCCGACACCCACTGCGCAGCCGTTGTGCGCAGCCTCCGTCTATAAAAGCTTTGCCAGCGGCCGATGCTCCATCTTTTATTCCCCCTACATTGCCCAAGTGGCAACATAGAGGGGAGGAGGGGTGGGAGGAAGGTAATGTACATTTTCATTAGGGCAATAGAAACAAAAATCAACCAGGTGGCCGTAGTACTTTGATGTTTCTATGTGCCGTGATAATATCCATTACCTAATCTATTAGCATTCCACAGAGCTAGTAAAAGGCAGCGGGCATCTATTTGATGTGTCTCCTCGGGTGGCAAGCTGGCTCCCCAAAGTAAAATACTTTGCAATTTGATCAAGAATGCGAAAACATTCAGATGTGAATGCGGAAGCTCAAGATGCTTAAGGGGTTCAGAGTATCTTTCTGGCGGCCACAAAGGGGATAAGCCGGTACAGTCCTTCGGCGTGGGTTGACATATTTTAATGCCAGGATCAGCGTGCAAAAGTTGCACATTTGATAACAGTCATTCTTTAGATGCTAAGGTTTTAGTTGTTACATGCCCCTGAACGATACTTAGATTCGTTTCTAGGCCATCATGTGAATGCAGCAAAGAGCTCATGTGGCCATCGGCTCCAAGTAATGTTTGGTGAAAGTGCTGATGCGTGATTGATAAGTTTTTTTTGACAATGTCGTAAAAAAGTTTCATGCGCTAAGAAAAAAATCTGTGCGTGCGCTTCTGAGAACCACGTAATCAATTTTTAGTGGCCTTACTATAAGCAGCCCAAGACGCTGAAATGGCTCGATGTTCATGGGCGGTAACGCGAATCCATTGGTCGGCGCAATTAATTTCGAGGGGTTGTAGGCCTGGAGAATCACTGTCTTGATCCACGTGGTGATCATCCTGGCCGAAGTTACACCCGAATTCGAGGAATTACACGTCGAATGGGTTTAAACTTCTTGAGATAGAAGCCAGGGGCTCGCATCGGATACAGAGCCCCTTCCGGTTCGTCACCAAGAATATGAGAGAGGGCCAGTATGATGAACGGGTGAGACCGTTGGCAGGACTTTTGTGCTTTAGCTCGAAAAAACGACCGTGCCGTCAAAGTAACTTCCGAATAATCGTTGAGAAAGAACAGTCCGTTGCAGTAGCGGACAGAGCCTGTAGTTCGCTGATATGAAGGCACGCCGTCCAGGCGACAAAGCCAAGGCGCAAAGGCCACTTCCGAGTCAGCCACTTGGCTAAGATAACATGACGAGAGTGGCTTGTAAGGTGGACAGATGGGACGTCAAAACAATGGATAGGTCCCAGTCAAGGAACAGGCATCGTGTTAACAGTCTTTCTCCATCGAAGGACCGGACCAGGGCCGAAATACAGACGTCATCCAAGAGATGAAGACATCCCGCAGCCTTAAAAACTGAGTTTAGAGTTTGACGATAAACCAGAATTGTAGAACCTCGAAAGTCTTCCTTAAAGAGGTCGTTGAGAAACGTCAAGAAGTCTGGAAGAGAGGAATTGACTGGATTGATTTTCCGTGGGTGACACCAATGAAACCAGCGTCGCCAGTAACTGTCGTAAATCTTGTTGGTAGAGGCCCTGACGGCCTTGGAGGCGATACGGCCTGTTCCATAGAAATGCCAGACGTTTCGAGTAATCTAACAATAGTAGCGCGCGTGTAGTTGCAGCGAATGTGGACGGTGATAGAACACGGTTTTCCTCTGCTGGGAGAGTAAGTCTGGAACGTCCAGGAGTCATCGCGGAAGGTCATCACTTTGAAGAGGTCGTCCTGAAGCGCCCGCAACTCTGGCACGGGTCGATGTTCGCCACACTGGAATGGGGACGTTGTGGTGGTGTCAAGGGTGGGACCGTCTGAAGCAGCCGGGCCTGTGGACCAAGGCCTGTATTGAATAGAACGCAGGCAGACCGGCGACCGTGGACAGGCCACGGACAGGGTAGAGAAAGCATGTAACGGAGTGTTGTCTGGTAAAAGCTCTGTTGTATGAAGGCGGCAAAGTGGCCAGCCTAGTTAGAGGATCTCTAGGCGTACCCTTGGCATGAGGCATGGAACGGGCGCTAGGGGATAAAACGAAGGATAGTACACAGCACGTCCGACGCGGTCGAGACGTAGAGAAGAAAAGATGAAGCACATGCCGCTGCCAAAGCTTATACAGACTGTGGCTGGCTGTTAGTGGGTGGTGGTGCTGGCGGGCTCCGAGAACTGTAATCTCTAATACAAACAGCAAAGCAGAAGGAGAATGCTAATAAATTCGGTAATGTACATTTTCAAGGCATATAGAAACGTGTTTTTATTTTTTTTACAAACATAAAAAGGATGAAAAAAAAAACGTCTTTAGGCTGGTGTATTTGTTGACTTTGTTGAGTATTAGCTGGTATTAGTAATCTCTGATCTCCAACCATGAATTACCAAGAGACGTGAAGCGTGCACGTTTAGGTATAGTTTTATGCATCACGTTTCAAAACGTTATGTCTGATTCTTGTCATGTCATCTCTTTCATTTCTGATTCTGATTATTGTAATTAGAACGGTTAACGGTATCGATCTAATAACGTCACATATTTATGATATTTCAAAAGTCAATATCCTTAACACTCATATTTGCGAACTTCTATCCACAAATAATCTAATGCCCGTGCTATCCACGGATGGTGTTGAATGCATGGTTTGCAACACTGGTTATGTATGGTAGCTCATGTGTATGTCCATGTTAGACTCAATTAAGGTTCATAAAATTCTTGCGCACACTGGCTAATAAATGCTGATTTTCGTTCGCTTCGCTCACTCAATCAGCGCATCCACTCAAATCACCCACCCCACAGCTAATACTCCCCCAACTTTTTCTATTGATCACTTCTACTATCTCATATTCATGCTGGCAGAAATAAATTAGGCTTAAGGCGGTCTCGAAGTAGCCCCTTCAAGAAGCATGCTGTCCTGAAAACTTCCCCTAGTGCTTCCCTCCTACGAGATGCACGGTGCTTAACTCTTACAAGTGCATACGAGCAGTTGTTTTGATTTCTACAATCTTATTATGTAGATATAGCATTGAATATACGTGCAAAATTTCAAATAAATCTACTAAAAAGTAAGTTACGTATTGAGAGCCAAACAACTTCATCATTGTAATTTTCTTAGTACTAACATAAATTAGAAATTCAATTATATATCACATCTTACTTCCACCAAGCCTATGCGGGGCTCTGGCGGTTGTTGCGGGCGGCTAATAATATCGCTCACATTGCTTTAACTCCATGCTGCGTCGCACGCAAAGCAGCTGCAACTACCACCAGGGCCCAGCATAGGGTTGGAAGAGGTACAATGTGATATTGAGTTAACTTTCTAATTTAAAGTATGACCACCCCTTGACATGCTACGTACAATAAAGGCTTACTTAATCTTAGCTATTTTTAGTGTATGCTTTTTGCTGTTACAGCGAAAGGCTTACACTAAAAACAGCTAAGATACAGGACTGTGTTACAGCCTTAACACAGTCCTGTAATTGTATTTAGCACAAACCAAAAAAAGCAACATTGTCAACTGAATCGTGAATGGAAACCATTAAAATTTTAGCATTTTTGTACCCAAATGCCTTTTCCCTAAAGAAATTTATAGCCCTATGTCTGCCAGCTCGAACCCAGTGCGCATGCGTCAATCGCATTCCTCCTATAAAAGCGCCGTGGTGCCACCGTGCCTCATCTTTCGTTCCTCTTAATACGTCAGGGTGGTGACTGAAGAGGGGCGGTAGGGTGGGTACATGTAATGTATATTTTCGGTTAGGCAATAGAAACAAAATCAGACGGTGGCACCCGGCATTTAATGTTTGTAGTGGTTGCCGAAAATATACATTAACTATAATTTTTGCATTACAGTAAACCTCGTCTGACCTGGCGGTGGGCACCACCTGATGAGAACCCAGGGTTATGAGCGGGTCACCCTCAAAGTAATAACTTTGCATAGCAGAAAACTAGAACAAAACCTAACTAAATGAAGCAGAAGATTTATTCAGCAAAACGTACAGTGGAACTGCATGGTGCTTAAGTGCGTAGGAGAACATGTCTGGCAGCAACTATGGGTTGCAGACAGTGAAGCCCATTGGCTTGCGTAACCATCTCATGCATGTACTGGGAAGTGAAGATGGAGGTACTCCTCCATGATGCTGCTTCAAGGATTTCAGAGATTGGTATGTTACACTGGAAGGCCCAGGATGTGGAGATGGCCCTGAGTTTGTGGGTCGTGACCCTGATGTTGTTTTCTGAGCGGCTAATGTCCAAGTCTTCGTAGAAATCGTTGTAACAGTCTTAATCCATGTCGCGATCATCCTGGCTGAAGTCACACCAAAATCTTTGACGAAAGGGAGGAAGAGCTGGGTCCTGCCCTTTCATAATTCATTGTTGTCGGTTCATTGAATGTAAAAAAGAAGGGTACACACAGGACAGAGGAGATGCTCTGGCTTATCCCCAAGGATAGAAGTTAATGCCGGACTGACGATCTGAATGGAAGGTTTGCAAGTCTTCTAAGTTTTCGAAAGGAGGACCTTGGTGTTAACGAAACTGCTGTATAATTGGGAAAGAACGAGCAGTAAGAAGGGTCGACGGCAAGACCCTGAACCAAGCTGCATCGTAAGCTGGCCACGAGCATAGTCAGGAAGACCGCCTTTCGGGTCAACAGGTTGAGGTGACAGTTCCCTAGAGGCTTGTAAGGAGTTTCATGAGGGCGTTTAAAACGATGGAGAGATCCCAGTCTGGGAAAACACGACGAGTAGCAGGACGTTCAATTTCGAGAGACAAAATACGAAAATCGTTTAGCAGGGCTGTCTTACCTGCTGCTATAGAGACCGAGTTCAGGGCTGAACAATAGACTAAAATGATAGATCCTTTGAGGCCCTCCTTAAAGATATTGGTAAAAAAGATCAGAAGCTGATTTAGAGGGGGATCGACAGGATTAACCTTTTGTGGGTGACACCAATGAAACCACCGTTGGCAGTGACCGTCGTAAATCTTGTTAGTTGAGGCTTGAACGGCTTTACTTGCAATGTGAAGGGCTTGTGCTTCAAGAACGCCTGCCTCCTGGATGAGTCGGGCGAGAGTAGCCACCTGTGTAACTAGAGGACGTTAAGGCAGTGGTGGAACCAGGTCCCCTGCTGTTGCAAAAGTAGGGCCGGTTTGCGTGGGTCGTCAATGAGAAGGTACAGTATCTGTGGAAACCATGCTGCTGATGGCCAATTCAGAGCAATAAGCAAGACAATGCCTCGAGACGACTGGATTTTCATCAGGACCAGACAAAGACGCCGAACCGGACGGAAGACGTAGCCGTAAAGGTTCTCCCACAACAGGGTGAGTGGGTCCACTGCTCAGGCTTGGTTGTCAGAGACTGGGCTGACGAAGCGAAGAAGTCTCGTATTGTGCCACGTGGCAAACAGATGGACTATTGGGGTGCCCCACGCGGTGAACAACAACTTGCAGACACAGTTAATTAGAGTCCATTCCCCCGAAGAAAGCTTGAGGTGAGAGAGGGAATCCCCAACGACATTTTGATTGCCAGGGATATGAAAAGGCAGAATCATTGTGCCTGTTGTGCGTCAGGCGAAATATTGCAGCCGTGACTTCATGAAGTTGGCGGAACCTCGTTCCGCCCTCCTTTCCTAGGTAAGCAACAGCCGTGGTGTTGTCTGCCTGGGCCTGTACAATTTTTCCCGAGACCAGATTCCGAAGGATTAGAAGGCCTTGAGAACAGGCTTTAGTTTGAGGACGTTGATATGATCCCGATCGTGGATAGTCCATAAGCCGGAGACCTGGTGCTGGGAGACGTGCCCTACTCCCTACCCGGTTTATGAGAAGGACAGGCTCTGGATTCAAAAGTGTTTACTTCGGACGACAGTTTTCGCATAGCATGTAGGCAGCTGTGTTGAGGACGTCGGCTTGTGAAGCGGCTCGTAGTCCTAAACGTAAAATCCTATCGTTGTCACGCAAAACAGCAGAGGGGACTGAAACTTTCTTGGTAATCAGCAAGGCAGTCCCAGTCCAACCTTGCTTTGGCAGTTAAAAATTCCGATTGTGCGGAAGATTCGTAAGAAGTGTAGTAGATTGACCCGACGCAAACAGTCATTGAGTAGCCTGGTCACGAAGGCCAAAGCAATAGCCGGTGGAAAGTCCTCTGTTCTTGATGGGTTCCGAGTCTGGAGAGGAAGGTTTGTACTAGAAGCAGTAGTGGACGGTGTCTACCACTGTTTTAACAAGGTCGGATAACAGGATACCTGAGGGATCTTCTTCATCCTGGTATGTCGTAGCAAAATGAGCGTGGCGAGAGTCAATGTCTTGGTCGGGGACGTGTTCATGTAGAGATTCTTCTGGAGCGATACACGAAAGAACCAAAGCTGAAGGACAGTGGAACTGACGCTCGGCTGTTGCAGAAACCAAATTTAGTTTGGCGTATTGTCAGGTAGCTCTAAACAAAAAATAAAAAATAAAAGAATTCCCCCCCCCCCCCCCAAAAAAAAAAAGCTGTAATTGCTTTGCCAGAAAAGAAAAGTCGCTTTAGAAAGTAATTCTAAAGATATGTCAATAAGGCAATAGCAAATTATCAATGAAAAATTTTTAGACGTAAAATTCCATCGGAAAAAAGGTAGAGATGATGATGAGACGGTGTGACCTTTGTACGTTCACATTCCTCCAAAAGCTGTGATATTCACCCAAAACCAAAACTGGTGTAAAATAAGCGGCCAAGTTTCTAAAAAGGATCTGCCTTTGAAGGTAGTGTTATCATTCAACCAGGGAAAGGCCGCCAAGGTTATCCTATTGACCAAGTTAATCGCTCAGAATAATACATTGGACGTTAACGAAACTTGAAGACTGCTACGGGGTGTCAGACGAAAGTCTAACTGGACAATCCTCTAATGGGATAATTCTCTAAAATCAGTCTAAATAAAAAAAAATTGGAATATTTGAACGGAATATCGTACAATGGATAAGTGTCTTAACTGGACAATAATATAGCAGACAAATGTTTAACTGGACTATAATATAACTGCGGTTTATTTTATGAATTTCGTGTAAAACGATTTTCCGTTATACTGTATATGTTCTTCCAACGGTGCGATTTTCCAATTAGACAATTACCCCTCCCTCCACTGCTACCACAAGTAGCAATGTCGAATGTTGTGAGAGATTCCAGTCTCTGTGCGTTGTTCAGTGAGGAGACTAGGGGTGAAGTGACATGAAGAGCAGCATTGGCTGAGGGGCCGTTCTGCCTTATATACTTTATTGACATAGGCGACACCCCCTGACGGAAGTGTGCCTTACCCTTAGTGTACAGGACAAAGGTGCAGGAGGTGTGCTCCAGATAAGGGAGCACACTGTCAAAACTACAGACACACCACAATGTTCTAGTTTTTATTTAACTATAGAACTTTATAGTTGGTGCGATTAACTTGGCTAATAGGATTAACCTTAGTGGCCTTTCCATGTTTGAATGATATCACTACCTTCAAAGGCCGAGCATTTTAAGAAACTTGGCGGCTTATCTTACACCAGTTTTTATGTCAGATTTTTTACTCCAACGATGCATCGTCCTTGGCATGCCTCCCATCCTCTATTTCCGACTCAGTTTTTTAGCTTGTTCAGTTTTAGACTGTCGATACTTAACAAAAGGAATGATTTCTTGCTCGTTGTCTCCCATTTGCCAGCCACCATTTGCAATGCCGGGGACTGATTCATCGATGCAAGAACTCCCAATTTTGGATGACACTATCTGCCGTAATCTCAAGCATTAGGCATGTTTGCTGCATTGAATGTCTCCCTGGCCACCGGACAGTTCCACGCCTATACTCATTACCCTGTGTTTTTCCTGCTGCAAGGACGAATGAACATGATACAACAATCCCTCGTCCACTTCCTTCACGCTTTGCCTGCTGGCAAGTTCATGCTCTGGCACCGAACATTTTTGTGAAGCTAAATACGATTCTCCAGCCACTTGAACGTTAATTAAAGGCACGGTTCCTTGCTTAATTTCCTCATCAATATCTTTGAAACGCTGTAAGTTTGGGGCACGCGTTTTACAGTACCTTTACACAAACCTGTTTTCACTCGCCAATCAGAGGAGTGTTTGGTTGTAACTCGGCTTAACCAAGCTAACAACCTGCCTTTTTCTTTTTTGGACGATCCGTGATCTGGTTTTTACTGGCCCAGCATTCACCCTCAAAAGTTTCTTCCTCCTTTTTAGGTTGTTGCGCCTTTCCACTCGTACTAGCAGTTTTCTGTGCATTTGCAGTTTTTTGCGCTGTATTTGTCTGGCGAGTAGTAGGCTGTGAATATTTTCCAGCTGTAAATCCTCTTGTATCCATGCTAGCTACACAAACAGGTTTTACTTTATTAGTGTAAGTTGATGTGCCTCAAGTGTTAGCCGACTGATTGGCTTGAAGCACCACCTCGCTCTTGACGGGTTGGCATCCCTGCACTGCAGTGTTAGCTGCAATAATGACACGTACTCCCGCCCAACTTAAGACTTTTTACACCGACAGGGGTGGGTTGAGGGTGGCTTGAATGTTCTGTATTGAGGCAGGAACCTGCTTCAGTGCCACAGTAGTGCTAGAAACGCCTTTTGACAGCCTGGATGGCCAAGTTTCTCCCTTTTTCGGGGTCTTACCAGAAGCCATGATTTTTTCCGTTTTCCGGGACATGCAAGCACTAGAATGAGCTTTACTCTTTATTTATTTATTTTATTTATTATTTTTTTTTTTGCGAATTCCCATCACTTACTTCACCCACATGTTTATGGCTATGTTTCTCTTCTTTGCTTTTCAATTTGAGGAACACTAGATGCCTTGGCCCGGCTAGCATTGCCGACGTTGCTCTCACTAATGCGAGGCTACTTCCAGCAGTGTTGCCTCATTGTCGCCATACGACAAACAGCAGAAAATAGCCGCAATGTCGCTGTCCTGGCGTAGACTTCTCCAGTCAAAGAACGAGTATGGATTCTATGCATACGGTGTCAAAAGGATATCTGGAACGTTTTCTTGTTGGATTGAATGTTGGAGCGTCAGGGCCTGCGCTTCATGAACCACTCCCGAGCAGAAGGATGGGATGGATCGAACAGGAGGTAAGCATGATCAAGATCAAACCTCCCACTTATGTAGATTGGGACGTATTCCGAAGTGCTGGAAGCTCACTTACGAAAATACCGGAAAACAAACTTTTATTGTTGGTTCTACTCATGTGGTAAATGTATTATTTCCCTCTGAAGCTCGCCTAATTGGCTTTTCACTTGATCTGCTAAGTAAGATTACATTCTCAACTCATAACCATTCATTAATGCTCGTAATGTACTAGACATCACCTCGACAGGTAAGCTCGACATGCCTGTAGGGCTTAATCCTACTCCAACCGTGTCTAACAGGTTTTTTTTTTAATACTACCACTGAAGAATTTAAATTTGGGCACGCAGTTCTAACCCATAACCGCCTAGATACGAACATACGCCTTCAACGTATGACAGCGAAAAACTAAGTCCCAGCGCGAGCTTTGTGAGGGGTCCCCGGGGACCCCGAGCAAAGCGGGCAGTCACAGCCCAGTGGTCAGCGTCGTCGGCTCCAAACCGACAGAATGCCGGTTCGAATCCGAGAACCGACCCAAATACCATATGGACTCTAATAAAAAAAGGGTCTGAAAGGCGGTTTTTCAGGCGGTTATGGGTTAAAAATTCTATTGGGGGAAATATCAAACTCCATCTACAGTTGAGGGAACTACAATATGAATCTGAAGAAGTGGAACGTTGCCACTGTAATTGTTACTGGTCTGATTTATGCCAAGTTCTTTCAATCCCTACAATTTATTCTTCAGTGTGCTCAAAGCAAACGCTGCACGGATTAATGCGGAATTCTCATGTCCGTCATCGTCTGCATGAGGAATGTTTATCTCCGGGGGAGTCTTAATGGATGAGCACACTTACAACTGGAGTGAAACATTTTCTAAAGGTTTTAAATTGGATAGTTTTCGAAGAGCAAAAAAAACCACGACCTAGTAGTCTGTGCCAAAAACGAAATTGCGGGCTTGGTGGAAATGCCTACTGCGATGTAAGCAGGGACGACACCTGTTGGGGAAAGGGGGGGGGGGGGCGACAGGGAAGCTTTACATTTACAGCTTGGGTATAGTATAAAATAAATGTAAATAACGATTTTAGCCAATACCTAAGGGAAGTATTTTTGGATGAGTGAAAGTGCACTTACTGGATTTGATAAATACTCAGGTGCTGGGCAGGGAAGCTACAATGCAAGTTTTCAGCCATTCTCATTTCTAAATTTCAAAACAAATTGTATATTTTTTACACCTTTTAGCATTGAAAACAGCTGTGAAAATAAAAGCGAAAATGTTGGTTGCTGTGGGTGTGAATGCATCTCGTCGAGTAAGTCTCTCAACCAAGTATCGTCTCATATTGTGCAATCACTGTATTGGGCTCTGGTATTGTATTGTTAAAGAAATATTGATATTGCCCAACATCAATAAACAGTGCATCAACCTCATTACAATTCTGCATCGAAAAAAAATGAACACAATGCACACACATGAAGAATGACTAATCAATTTTTAATTGCAACAATTGGTTTATTTTTGGCCAGCTTTAAATGGACCAGTGACAGCAATTGTTTGTTGGAAGTAAGAGTGATTCTTCACGACCAAATTTTATCCTACAAGTTTCATTTTCAATTTTGAGAAACTTGTATATTAAATAATTAATAAAACTGCCAAGTACTGTACGCTTCATGTAGATGCACAATCCAGAACACAACGACAAATGGCAGCTAGATACAAGTATGTCACATCTTGCCGTTTTCTTTGAACTATTTTACAAGTACAACTGTTTAAATTAATTAAGGGTAAATCAGTCAATTTATACTTGTCAACACAGGAACAGACTTTTAAACAACCATAAATAAATATTAAAAAAAAGAACGATAAACCGTTGGCTAAAAAATTGTATGTGGTATTAAAAATTTCCATTTTGATACATGTACCATATTTGTCATTAGATGGCATTGTCTCAAAATAATGCAGTTTAAAAGCCTTGTATTTTTTATTCAGATTTATATTTCTGCCTTTTGGGATTGTGTCGCCTTTTGGAGATGATGATTCCACACAGTTGTTTCAACTAAGCCGCTGTACCAAATGTTTTTCATTAAGCCGCACAGATACCATAAAAAATATGAATGTAGCATGGCTATGCTGCCAAAAAATAAATAAATTGAAAAAAAAAAAGAGATTAAATAGAAAATAATCAGTACTGAAAGCGATAACAATGTAAATTTAACAATAGGAGCTGCATGAATATTTAAACAGTTTTCTGCACAAGTTCTACAGCAAGCTCCGTTTTACGTGGCGGTAGAGATGCACCAATGTTGGCCTTTTTTGGCTACATTGGTCTCGGAACATCGGCATTGGTTTTCGAATGCACGCGTTAAAGCATTGAAAATACGGTATGGGCAAGTTGATTTTCACAATTCGACAGCTCAGGAAACAAAAGTGCACAATTTCAGAACTTGAATACTTTACCAGTATTCTGCAAATTTATGATAGACTGATGAAGACAGACGAGTGACCAATCTTCAAATATTTGCAGATTACTGGTAAAGTATTCAAGTTTTGAAATTGCGCATTTTTGTTTCCTGAAGTGTCGAGACGTTAAAGCATGGGGGATTCACAATTTCGCTAAATTATTTGATGACGGATGGAATTTCTGGATAGAAAAAAACGTTAAGCCTACATAAATTTCAGGTTTATTTGTGATATCATCATGACATTTTGACTCGTGAAAGAACCTTCTTAAACAACGTCAGAATTGGATAAACTAACCACATTTTTTTAACATCGATATTGGACATCGGAATCGGCTAAGCACACCGGTACACCTATACTTGGTGACAAGATATTATTCGTTAATGCAAAAAGATTGATGCACGAGAATAAGCCGAATGACAAGGAGCCACAATTTCGTTACGCTTAAACTGGCCGAACTTATTTCTGGCTAGCTGAAAATAGTTGACTTTTGTCTTTACGCCACCGAGAATTGTAAAAAAAGAAAAAATACAGCTTTGAACACTAGTTCACTGTTGTTTGACGACAGCACTAGTTGGCAAGAATGTGGAACCAAAGAAGGAAATTTCTATTTCTTTTATAATAATGAATAAAATGTTGCATTTGATTATAATTTCAAATTTCTTAGGTGTGTTTGTTGCTCTACGTTATTTAATGGTAATTTATTCAAGTGTGTTTATCGTTATTAACGAGTATTTATTGACTGAAAACCCCTTTAAAGAGACAAAAACGAATGATTTGTGATTATGACAATGATCTTCTGTTATGATGAACTATATTTACAATTGTTACAAAGCCAAACCTTCGTACTTGTTTTCCATCTACAGTGCAAAATTTTAAGAAATCTATGCTTATTTGAGAGGAAAAAAATAATCTGTTAACCAGTTGAATGCTTAGGAACTCGGGAAGTAACGCAATCGTGAATGAAATTCAATTCAGCTCATAGTTGCACACAAATTACAGCTTGACCAAGCAAACTGCCCACCATGCCTACCAAAACAAATTTTAGAAGGGCTGTAATTTTCCAATAACTTACTTCACACGATGAGACAAGCAAATTATGCTACTTATCCAGTACTCGCATAAATTTGGTAACAATGTTAATATGGTAAGAAAAAAATTATTATATTTCTGACTACTGGGGTTCCATTTTGAATTGGGCAAAACATAAAAATGGTTCCTATATAAAAATAAGCTCTATTCAACTAACTTTACTAACTTATCAGTAACAATGATTCATTTCCAAAAATTTTTCACAACTCCAAATCAAGCATGAATTTTTCAACACTATATTTAAACAGCAAATTAAATACGTCCTTCATTTTCAGTAAGACTCAACTGACATTGGTATCGGCACAGATAGTAGCGGTGTTAGTATCGGATCGGTTTTGGTTAAATATCAGGTTTTGAGCTATTTTTGCCCAATATTCGCCAATTCTTTTTTATGTTCCAGTACACCATTTAGCTTTCCAACGATGGTTATATACTGACATCCAACCGATAGCTTCAGTCTTTCTAAAACTGGCCAAGCCGTAATAGTCGGGCGGGAAAATCATTCAAAGCCTACCACACAAATTCAAAAATACTAAATATCAAATTCCTTCTTAAAATAGCGTAAAATGTTGTATGCAGCAGTTTACAACTGATCTTTTTATTAACGAGTGTTTAAAAATACAAGTTAACGCAATTTACATAATGGTAAATTGCCACTTGTTCCCCTGTAACATTAATAACGGAAACAAGTGTTTAACAGAAGCGTAAACATAACAGTACGGTTTTTTTTTTCCGTATTGTTCAAATAAAACTTGGCTCGTAATTTGGTATAAAAAACAGAACATAAAACAAAGTTTACTGCATGGTGAATTTTGGCAGCCAAAGCACCGGTGTTCTGTCTTCCATTTTTTCATCATTTAGGCTGTTAACCAAAGGACATGTAATTCCTGCGATAATACTAGGCCCGATTTTGAGGCGCGTTTTGTTGCGATGAAGGGGGCAATTTTGCGATGATTTTTAGCGGTCGAATTAGACAACGGGACCCCTTTGTCTTGCACGTTAACAAAATTTATAACAAAAATTCCAACGTTACGCGAAAATATGGGTGCACAACATGACCGTAGCCAAACTTGCTAACATAAACATGCACTCCGTACAGCAGTTGGTGATGATCCGCGGTTTACTTAAGGCAGTCTTCAGCCAACAGCATTGTTTGGCGCAGCAATCGCCTGAACAGTGCCAAACTCCTCCCGAAATTTCGATAACTCCTCCTGGAATTTCGTTCCAGTGGCCAGTTGTTGATAACACTGGCTTGTTTTGCATTAAAATAATTTAAAATGTTTGGTTTCATGTTCACACAAAGCCTTTTCACCGTGATTTTGCACTATTCTTAGAAAATTCGCAGTTTATGGCATGATTGTTGTAGCGTTTTCTGAACTTCGTGAAAATTAAGTGGGTGTTTTTGCTACAGTAGTGGTTGTTTACTTACCACGTCAAGATAATTTTTATAACTCTTTCAGTGAAAATGTTGCAAAATTTCAAAAATTTGTGATTTCGCAAAATCGCTGAAATTACACGTTCCTAGTGTTACCATATTGTCCCAATGTAAGACCACTCGTGTATAAGACGAATTACACATTTTGGCTTGCGAATTTCACAGACATCAATTGCTGCTACTGTATTACAGGGATATGGCTTTCACGAGGCTTTCTGAGGCTTGGGATTAGCAACACTGGATACTTCTCATTAACACGATTCGACTGGTGTCTCCAAATGTCAATATTGGTCAGCATTTTACCATTTTGTGGATTTGGATGCCAAATGAGGCAGTTTTAAAGGTACCATCTTATATTCGGAACAATACATTATACATAGGGGCGTGTAATGATACCAATTTCGTTTCAAGTTAAGCTGAAGTGAGTTTGCTACACACTGAATGAGACCATCGCAACAACGGAAGCGTTGGGGAAAGTTAGAAGTATGCTGAAAATTAGTTCACTTCAGTAATAATATCAGTATTTGTTTGCAACCAAATCTATTCCACCGATACTGTATTTTTTGGCTGACGAGTGATGATATTTGCATTCACCAATTTATTGCTGAAGTACCGGTAACTTGGAAAACTTGCTGTTTTAACACTTCAGGGATACGGCATTTTGCTTAGGAGGTCTTTGGTTATCTTGCTAGCTACCTTCAAATAGTATATCAACACACAGTTAACAGTATAGCTCATTACAATGTTGCTTCTGAAGGCAACAATGCCTATGTAACTGCTTATAATAATTAAAAAACACTTAATTTTGTAAAGACCAATGATCTAACATTGTAAAAATGTATCTGGTCCAATACACGTTGTATTTGATTAACGTTAGAAAATTCCATCATATAACTACGATTTATGAAAATTCCCAGTAGAAACTGGGTTTATTTTGGGGTACGTAATTCATATTGGCAGAAATTTGTTCAACAGATTGGCATGGAAATTTGTGCTGTTGCAGCCTTAAAATCTACACACTCCTGTGTGGAAAAAAACTGAAACCCTACTTACACCGGGAAACAATTTCGGCAAAATTGACTCAAGGTTAGTATTTTTACTTTTTCGCCAAACACTATTGCCTACAAATTGTAATGCAAATCTGAATGGAAATGCAAACCTAACCTAAATGTCAAATTGGCTATTAAAAAAAAAACATACAATAAACTTTACATTATTTGGTATATGAAAGCTGAACATTGCGACTTTACATGATGACTAGATAAAAAGTCGGAACAGCCGGACATGTTAGTCGTATTCTTGACACAAGTTTTTAAGTGAGTGAAGTACCAAGTTAAGTTTGATGGAACGAGAAAGCCCTACAAATTAGGTGCACCCTTATTCGTAGAGTGCTAATCCTAAACAGTATTTTGCACTATTTCATAAGTACACTGTGAAGAAATGATGTTAGCACCAGAGCTAGAAGGCCTGCCTTCTTTTATCTTCTATTTTTTGGGGAAAAAAACTTGCTGAGATCGCATGTAAAGTTCACAGATTGCTGTTAGTACAATACTAAAAAATATGTGCTTTGAACACGACACAATTTCGTAATGTGACACTTGTCCAAACGTATGTACAGTGCACATTTTAAAGTGCATTTTTTCCTATACATTATGTTACACATTGCCTTTGCTTAACAAATGCATTGACTCGAAGCACCTTTGAAGATACCGTAATCGGTAAGTCTGTAAAAATACAACTGCACTGCAGTGTGAAAAGTTAGTTTTTTCTAAACCTGACCAGGTTGCACTTAATGATTGAAAAAATTTGTTCAGCTCCAAGTCGTGTTTTTTGGTGTTGGCCGAGCTACACCACTGTGATCCTTTTCTGCTACGCAGCTTTGTCGAACACTATAGTCTTAGTATATCAATCACTTGCTACGACTTGAATTCACTGCTTATGAGGTCCTGTTCTATCCTCAGTCCAGTTCCGCCTAACGTCGTCTCCCAACACTCGAAGTCGCTCACCTCCAATTTCTCGATCAACTGAGAAACCAAAGTTGCGTCTGCATCTGAAATTCACAAATAATTCACATGATATAATTGTTGTTATTACATTTTTAACGACAACAGTATACCCAATGACAAAAATGACCCCAGTACAAACAAGTCCAACAACAAATACTGAAAGCTAGAGTGATGCTTAATTACGAAAAAATAATACTGTGTGCAGGGGTTTCTGGTGCCAGGGTGGACTTGGCCAGAGAAGACACACAATATGGTACCTAGAGTGGAAGGATTATGGGCGAAACGGACATGTTCCCTCCCCTATCCTCATGCGTAAAAGTTGCTTTCCCTCGAGCCTGAGTAATGTCCTATTTGATGTCGGTAGTTTAAAAGTTTAACGCCAAATATCAAACAAAATCGTTGACGGTTTAAAAGCTGCACCTGAAATGTACATCTCTTCCAGCCCAACATCTAAACTTTTTTTTAGAGGGGGGGGGGGGAGAGAGAAAGAGAGCTTCACACGGGAATGATAAAACTTCCTTAAGCCTCCCCAATCAAAACTGCCGGAAAATACGAACAAAGAAAATCTGGTGCAGCCAACAACAAGCTAGAGCCTAGAAAGCTGAATTCACCGTATTCAGTATACATTTTACCAAGAATTTATTCAATACCCAGAGCTGTTATTGAAAACTAAACCAAAATCTCTACAAGTTGTAGGATCAGGCAGCACAGAATGCAAAATCAAAGCTGTACAACAGACTTTTGTGCGTACTGTTACGCTCATTCCCAAAAATTAAATACTAACTGTATTTTGTGAATTTTTGACAGTTTTTCCAAAGACAAAGATGTTAACTCATCGCAAAACTTTTTTGTTTCTTCATCTGGCGTCTGCTGCATCCCGTGGTCCAGATGAAGACAGTTGTGTGACGAGTAACATCTTTGCCGTCGGAAAAAACTGTCGAAAATTCGCAAAATACAGTTAGTGTTTAGTTTTCGAGAATGATCGAACAGTGTTAAATTGTGAAAGCTTTGTTGAGAATTCTCGCAGTAAACAATCAAAAATTCTGTATTTTTTTAATCAAAGCTATATTAACAGTTAAGCACCGATTAAGCAATAGTTTTTAAATGTAAGAAATATATGCTTACAAGGGGGGACCAGAACAAAGGCAAAACCTCCTCCACCAGCACCAGTCAGCTTGGCGTGAAGCCCATGTTCGTTGGCCAGCCGACAAATCTGGGACAGTTTGGGATGACTGACACCAAGGGATTCCAACAGTGGTTGATTCATTGAAATCAAGTCCTGCAATGAAAAATCGAGGATTACATACCATCATAACTGTTCAATTTGATTGTTGCACGTTTAACATCATAATACATGATCTTCGTTGTAAATTTCCGACGAAGCGTTTTACTTATCAGCACAATTATTGTTTACAAAAGTCAGGGCATCCAATAAAATCAAAGACTGACTGAAAATTTACGAAGGTGCTCCCAATTGTTGCGTTTTTAACAATGCGACAATGAAATATCAACAACACTATGAAAGGGAAATATTATGGCACAGTAAATAGAGAAGACTTTTAAGCAACTTTACAGTGTCCTTAAGTACATAGATCAGAGACATAATTTTATTTTGGTAACCAAGACACAATTTTATTTTGGTAACTAACAACTACGAACTTTTGGAAAACCGACATTTGCTGTGAGCCGATGAATTCATCAGTGTTGGGGCAACTGCAATGGTTTTCAGCATGATTCAACATTGTTGGCCCAACCAATGGCTTACTTGTTTTTGAAACGCTTCAATTGTCCGTCCCTCGTGAAACACTAACTTTTTTAGTTTTTCGATTTTTCTGTATGAATACCTTTCTTTTGGCACATCCATACAAACACTTTCACCTCAGATATTTTTCGAGTGAATATCTATAAGACTAAACCAATCCCCCAAGGATGAGAGTGCTCGCCTGGGAAAAGGTTTGAAAATACCAGCAGGAGAATTTTAATGTTCTAAATTGGAGAGAATGTGGGGTGATTTTGCATTTAAATCACTACCCACAATATCAATACCAACATCTACTGTAGCTTTGGTAAAACAACTTTAGTTTTTTTTCTGAATGAAAACTAACCCCTTCTAACCTAACCCTTTCTGTTTGTACTTTTTCCAATGACATAAAATTTATCATTTAAAGTTATTGCTAAAAATTTGAATTCTATTAAAAGTCTGATGATTATCCTCCCTGAATAGTGAATACCAGTTACGTTTTAGTCAAATCCCCTGAACCAATTGTCTATAAATGGTTGACTTAAGGCCGTTAAAAGAAATAAGTCTGTTTCTCGGGTATTTTCATACAAAAAGTAACCAAGCCACCAGGCTTTTTATTTTATTTTTTATTTTATTGGAAGTAACTCAAGTCTTACTTTAAACTGCTCAAAACACTTGCATTTTAATTTTACGGAAAAACTTGCAAAACACTTAATTTTACGGAGCTGAAAGTAGTTAATTTAGGCTAAATAATACTTATTTTCAGCTAATTGAATTGCTTTTCCTTGTAACGGTAATAAATTTAGCTTGAACTTGCAAATAAAAAGCATCGACAAAGGGCAAATTTGACCACCAGGCAGGGCCTGAGAAACACCACATTTTTTTTCGTAGCCTAATGTGCACAGCACCGATAAATTGAACAATTGAAAATTCCATAGCGGTTTTTACTCTGAAAATCCATCTCACTTGTAAAGTTTAGGACTAAAAACACGCACAATTTCAGAAAGGAGAATACCATACCAGTATTCCTTGCGAATTTTCGACAGACTGGGAACGTCTGTCCTCATCAGGCACTACTACACTCTTGAAAACTGTTGTTTACATTCTCTTCATCTTTATCTTTTGAGCTCGGCGTTCCAAAATGGCGTGGCCTCCTGAGGGAAGAGTTCTCACGTATTCTTACAGTTCAGTGGGACAGTGAGCCTAACAAGTACCGGAGGCCACGCCACTTTGGAACGCCATTTTCGCCGAGTTACAAAAGATAAAGATGAAGAGAATGTAAACAACAGTTTTCAAGAGTGTAGTAGTGCCGGATGAGGACAGACGTTCCCAGTCTGTCGAAAATTCGCAAGGAATACTGGTATGGTATTCTCCTTTCTGAAATTGTGCACAAATTGAACTTTACAAATTGAACTTTACAAATTGAAAAATGCACAATAAGTCAAACATGCCTTAAAACAAATTTAAAACCACTTGCTCACGGTGATTTCTATACTTTCAAAGCACAAGTTTAATTCTGATATCCATACTGTATTAACAACGAAATTGCAAGGTAGAATACCGGTCTGGAATAAAAAAAAAAACATTCAGCCAGCAATGTAGTTTGACCCAGGTCATGTGACTACACTAAACTATGCATTCCTTAAACATGAGGACGTATATGATGTTAGTCGTTGCGTTATAAATTGTAGCTTACTAGCGTTGGTTAGATAATGCATCTCGATATTAAGAAAATAAGCCAAATGGAATGATCACGGTTTATAAAAAATACAAGGCCTTTTACCCTCTGACTCAACCAACGCAAAGGAGTCGGTATCGTGTGGTTCAAGATGCTGTCGGTCAGAGAGCAAAAGTGATTACTCCATACGTTTCATATTTTTAAACCGTAGCTTCAAGAAGTGTGCTTTCAGACAATCCAGTTAACTCTTCTAGTTTCGTAATTAAAGTGGCAATGGTGAACATTTGGCAACAATGGCAAAACTTCACTCGCAAAACTAAACCAGTGAGAACATGGACAACACATGTTTTT
Source organism: Lithobius niger (assembly GCA_023313725.1). NCBI lineage: Eukaryota > Metazoa > Arthropoda > Chilopoda > Lithobiomorpha > Lithobiidae > Lithobius > Lithobius niger. The sequence continues at coordinate 26,120 of JAHWFP010074648.1, forward strand.
CGATATGGATACTGGTATAGACTCACGTTTGGCTCATGCTAATTTGGCCAAATATGTGTGTCTAGTGAACTTTGCCAAATTTTTACCCGATTTAGGCATTCCAAAACACCATTTTAAAAACTATTTTGACAAACTTAGAATGATGACAATCTCACATTTGGAGTTTACATCGTTCTCACAGTATTTAACATTTAGCAAAACCCAAAAAAATAAATCCTGAAGAAGAAGTGTTGGGTCAGCATGCTTACTCATGAAGCCACAAAAACTAAAACCTTACGCAAAGGTTTGCTTCTTCAATGTAAAAATGAAGCCAGTAAAGCCAAAAAAAAAAATTGCATGCCCTTTACAGGGTTCATATGCCAAATTCCAGACCTTTTCTAGACTTTTCCAGGATCGGTGACTCCTTTTCCGTGCCAATTTTTCAGGCTTTGTAGGCACAATTAAACATGTGAAAGCAATATGAAAGTTACAATATGCCATTGCTACATACCTAATAGTTGAATACATGGAACAGAGGCAAACATTGTCTGATATGAAAGAGAAACTGGAGTGGATTTTAACACAATTCTTTTTTTTTATTTATTTTTTTTTCAAATGATGACATGTAAAGAAGGATGAGTACTATCCAAGGCGACTGAAGTTAAAGAAAATGTAATCCTAATTAATGTACGTTAAGAAAAATCTAGGCTTTTCAGGCTGGTAGAAGCTATCCGAATTCCATACTTTTCCAGGCCTGGAATAGGGAGTCCAGATTTCCACAATCCTAAATTCCAGATTTTTCCAGCTAGCTTACCAAACCTGCCTTTTATTTAATGCAATGCCACTTAATTAATCTTTAATTTTAGCCAATTTCCTAAGGCATCGGCATTGGTATCAAAACCATAAATATAGCCTTACTATCTGTTAAGTGAAATAAAAAAACAAACCTAGTATGCAATTTGAACAGAAATACTGTTTGGGAACTTTACCTCAAGAGCAACAAAATGTTCAGGCAAACCGCCTTGCACAATCCAATCCGTTAAAATATTGCATCCTTGTTCAGCTATGGCTCCAATGGCATCGAGGACGGGCTTTACCACCTCTGGATACTAAAAGAAAATCAAACAAAATACTAAGCATTGGTTTTATCATGGTTTTATTAATATCTGGTAATGTTTGGTAATCTATAGAAAACTTCAAAATTGAAAGCGCAGTGTATTAAATTTACTACAAATAATCTAGTATGACAAAAAATGGGTCTGCATACATACGATAAAAATTTGACGACCAAACATTTTTAAAGTCGAACCTTTCTAGTTAGCACCCCTCAGAACCAGGAGAGGACAAATTTCCCGTTTGATTTTTGTCCTATCCTGTTTCCGAAGGGTGCTAACTAGAAAAGTTGGACTTAGAAAATGTTGGATCATCAGTTTTTTGTGGACCACCCTGTACGGGCCTAGTAAACTGAAAGTGCAGTAATGTCAAAATTTCTTATAAGCAGTTTAACAGAACTAGATACATATGGAACTGTACATGACAGTGTATAAAAGCAATGCAATATGTAATTTGATTATAGTTTTGTGCTGTTCAGTAAAAAAAAAAAATTCAATTTTGGAGTGGGTTTTGGGTTTTCCTTCCTTCATTTTTGTCCTTTTGGTGTGTTCAAAGTGGACATACTGTCAACTTCCTGCACTTTTCTTGCCCTTCATATGTCGTAGTTTATTTAGTGATGTCATTTCCCTTCAAGCATCGTTACTTTAGAAATTGAATCTTAATTTGGCGTTACTTCCTCGGCATGCCCCATTCAGTCTTACAACAAGTATAGCGACCAAGTATCAACAATGCTTAATGACTTGTAACGGCCAAAAAAAAAAAATGTGAAAGTACCAGTTCAACGACACATCACTTAAAGAAAAAAGATCACAGATGTACAAAGAACTGAACTCTATGAAGAAAGATTATCAGTATCTGATCGCCTTCGAATCACTTTCGCTTATGAAATACATTTTTTTTTTAAAATTAATTTCTTTTGAGCCGAAGCAATTTAATGCTCGTATGGCTGAACCGGCTCAATTTTCGAACAATACCACACTTTTTTGAGAACAAGAAATGTCTAAAGAAGAAACCCAGGGATTCAATTTGTGAAACCTCCGATCATCTTCGGGGCCGAAATATTGTCCAGAATAGGCCAGAATAGTTCCCATAGCCACTGAAGGAGCATGGCAACCTCTCGCGCTACCCTGGCCGGCAGTCCTGACGAGGACTTTGCCAAGATCCCTTTTCCAGGGGTTCGACCAGATCTGCAAACCTCCAGCAACCACCAGGCTGAGCTCTCTCACTGCTCAGCCATGATGACAACTAATAAATAAATAAATTAATAAAATATAAAACACTACTTTAAAAAATGTTCCGTTGACTACCATCTCGAGCGAGCTTGTTTCTTTACATGTCAGGAATTTTCTTAGTTATTGCTACAAGCCTTGAAAAGTTTTCAACAAGAGATTAACATCATTCGAAATGTCTCGAACAACAATGCGGTTATAAAGTTTACTGGAAAGCCAAAAACTAATATTTTTGTGGTAAGGTTATAACAAAAAAAGCAAGTATCGATATTGACTCGGCCATCCTACAAAATAAAACAAAATTAATGCTCGAGTGGATGTGTGGGGTAGAAAGAGTAATTGTTCCACTCCATACAGCAGAGGTTAAGACAAGTTACTTTTTAAAGAACCTTAGTTGCAATATGAAACAAATCTACAGAGATGTTGAACTACTTGTTCTGCACGTACAGGTTAAATACAAAAATTAAGAGCACCGGAAAAGTGGAAGTATTTGACATTACATTATCTCCACAATGAGAACTTGACAATAGAAATAAAGTTGGCAACTAATCAGCCATTCTTTAAAAAAGTCCCGTACAACTGCAGGGAATTGTTTTCCTGCATCCAGCTGTCCAGTTAAACTGAAACAAGTTTTGTTGAGATGAAAATGTTAAAAAGGGGCAACACACTATTATTTATAGCTACAAGTAAGGACGTACAAAATCGACCTTGCCAAACCGATACCTGCTTGTTAAAACCTGATTGGTGAAAATCGGCAGCAGGTCAAAATTGGGATAACTGCCAGTCACCTGCGGAACCTAAAATGATTTCTGATGCCTGTGTAGACAACAGAATGAGCAAAGCATTTGCCCTGTTTCTGCTTCGATTGATAGGCGCCGATTCAAATTTTTTTTTGTTATTCACTACTGGCGGGGAGATGAAAATTTGTGATTGCCAAATACAAAACTTTATTATCAAAACATAGTATTTAAAAAAAAAACCACAAAGCATGCAAAAAATAGTTCTGCATTTACAACATGTACATTAAGTCGTGATGTCGGATAGGGTTTTCCCCTCAACAATTGTTTACACGTGTTAGAGCAAATGCAGAGATCACCAAGTTAAAACGGACAAAAGAGCAGAAGTGCAGGTTAGTAACTACGAGGTTAAACACAGACGAACGGATTGGCTTCGTCCAGTACAAAATAAAAGATACTAAATACCAATGTCCAGGAAATAATGTGTTGTCCAGCTCCAGTGTGACAGTGAACAAAATTAATGGATTGTCGCTAGCTTCACAGGCCCCGAATTAATCGCAAACTGGAGAGTGATGGCTAGATTTCTCCACGTATTTCAACTGCGCGTAATTTGAATACCTCCAATTAATAGATGCATGACAGAAGCAACAGTTCACATTTTTTCAAACCGCGTTGCCAGGTGAACTTGTTTGAACTTGTTGCCAGGTGATGATGTGGGTGGTGTGCAACTTGACTAATTTTTTTTATTTAATTTTGACTGCACTCTGCATCTCTAGCTGATGCATTACGGTATTTGATGTGAACTACATTCTTGTAATTTGCTATGTTGACCATACAAATTCATATATTATTTGACGAAGAACTAGGTGCACTGGTGTTCTACTCGTTAACTTGTGGGAACTAAGTTTGGGGTATGTTCTTGACTTTTAGGCTACCCCCCCCCCCCTCCAATACAGTAAAACTCCGTTATAATGATACCTCTTACGACAATAATCTGTTATAACAATGCTATTTCTTAGGCTCTTCAGGCAACAATTCGTGCAAAAGTGATTGTTTATAAGCATAAACCTGATACGTAGAACATTCTGTTTCCAAAGCCCTTGGACTATTTTATAAAGAGGTTTCACTGTATTGTAACTTATAGTTATAACTAAAATGATTACAACCTTGTGTTGCATGTTAAAGGGACACCCGGCCTGCCTTATAACATTCCGCGTGCCAAATTACAGCTACGCGCAGATCGTCATCCGAGCAATTACAGTGCCAAGGTCGGCTGGGGTGGTAGCTGCGTTCCTCGCATAGCTGCTGTCTTGGTTGGCTTTGGGAATAGTACATGAGAGAATCATGTGAACGATTGTCGTCCCAAACCGGAATGATTCTCGTATTTTAAAATCACAATTCATAATTTTCTAGGCTAGTGTCTTATAATTTTGCTTCGGCGATCTATTGGAATAATTAATTTTAAATTTTACCGCATTAGTCTATTATATTTTAGATCTCATGGTAATTATTAGAAAACTAGTACATGTACACACAGAGATGAAACGTCATGATTATTGTACGCGCGCAATGCATCATATAGTTACGGGTCGTTCTTAAATATAGTTAACAATATACAACAGAAAATCTCCTAGACGCCACATTTTAAAATGGTTTTTTTTAGCAAGGGAAAGACTAACGGTAAGTAAATAGACCTTATGGGCCGTACTTGGTGTGGTCGACCGAGAAAAATGGCGCTGGGAGGTAGATCCCTTTAAGTATTGGTAGATGAGCAAATACTTACTTTTTTACATTTTTCTTGTACACCACTGACAAGCATTTTTGTGTTCCTTGCAACTTTCGTGTTGATCAGCAAAATTTTTAATCCAGGATTCCTGTTTCAAAAATGTATTCATTAGATTCATAAGCTCATACAATAAGTTTTTTTTTTCAAACTAGTAAACAAATTATTTATTGAACAATGTACATAACAGAAATAGAAAACTTACCCATCCAGAGGAGTTATATTTCCATTTATAAATTTTAAGATTCCACCTGCAAAGAGAAAGAAAATCAGTTTACTAGGGAAGGTTCAAAGAATACTGCAATATTGCTACTGCAGTTTTATCATGATATACAACTCTTGTGACAATGTAATAGCACTGCTTTTCGTGTTCTGCGATTATCGCGCATAACTACTCATAACTGCGTGGATTACTAAAAATGAGAACACATCTTTTGTTGGGACCTGAAACAACTCGGTCGACTAGATGTGTAGTGCATCGCTGAATTACTTTAAATTACCTCACCAGGTCGGGGATGTTGAAGGTATTGAAGGATGAATACGTACTCCTTTCTGGGTAGTTCAGGAATTTGTCTACCAATCCAATTCTTCCTTGGGGAGGTGGTCCAGAGAAATCATGTCTGACTGTCCACTCTTCCGCCTGGAACCAGTGCAACAGTCGGGGGTTCTCCAAGCTCCCATGGGCACAAGCGTGGCCACTGACTCCATCTGCCCTAGCAGCTGGCTCAGATGACGAGAAAATGTGTGGGGTTTCGAGATGGCGGTTCCTGATGGAATTCCGGAGTTTGATGTTTTTTCTAAGGAAGGACGTATCCTGAAGAATTCTGGGCTTCAAGTCAAAAGGCGTTCAATGCTCGAAGTACCTGAGGAAATGGGCGATCTGTCAAAAAGATAAAAGGCCCACCGAAAATTCGCACCTTGGTTTTGTGACGATCAAGGGACATTTTGGTAAATTGCATACTTTGTTCAGTGTGAAATATTACTGTGCGTACCAGGTCTAGTTTAGCCTTATTAGGTACTATACAGGGGTGCATAAAATTCTTACTGGACAAAATTTCCCACACATTTTTTCTACAGATTTTTCAAATTTCTGCAGCCTTTTACCATGTAGGCAAGCCCCGAAATTTCCTGCGAACCTCATTCTAGCGTTCTGGCATATTCTGCACACCTGGTACTATAGACTGATTAGTAAATATTGGCTAATGCAAATTGCAGGCCAATATATAAACATAATCAAACCAAATAATTAGGCCTATGTTAAGGCCTAAATATACAATAGGCCTCTATATAGGTCTAAATATAGGCCAATTTGTGTGATTAGGCCTAATCACGCCAATGTGATGCAATTCTGTAAATTGCCTAAATGTAGGACTAAATACAGGCCAGTTAAGGACGGAAAAGCCAAAGGCTCAACAAGAGTTAAATAAATAAAGATACCAACCTATTTACGTTGCCTTTTGGACTTGTATGTCAGACTGCCTGAGCGGGGAATCGAACCCACGACCTTTGAAACCAAAGGCCGAGGTCCTACCACTGAGCCATACTGACACGGCCTGATTACAGCGGTGTTCGATTCCCCGCTCAGGCAATCTGACATGTAAGTCCAAAAGGAAACGCAAATAGGTTGGCATCTGTATTTATTTTACAGGCCAGTTGGGTGTGATTAGGCCTAGATATAGCATAAGCACACCAATCTGGTGCCATTCTGTAAACTGCCTACATACAGGCCTATTGGTGTAATTAGGTCTGCATATAGCCCGAATCATACCAATGTGGCGCCATCCTGCAGAGCGCAATCACACTACTGCTGTACGGTACTCTCCAATGTATAGGAGAAAAATAGTTCAACTACTAACTCTGACCAGCTACCCAACCCTAGCTGATACGAAATAAAGCAGACCCTTTAAATAAACTAACTCATGACACTATACTCTACATTTGCCCTTACCAAATGTTGCAACCGAGTTATCAATTCCTGAGGGACTGCCGTGAGTAATGGTTTCTGCTAGGTAAGCCCACTGGTTGATGAGGCTTAGCTCTTTCGGACTCCAATCACCAATGTCACCACGTTCACTACAAAAATAAAAAAAAACATTAGCCCAACAGAATGTCTCACTTTTTAAAGATCTTTAAATATTAGATTAGTGATAACAACAAAATTAGGCCACTAAAAATAATTAAGTGGCTCACGGGAGCGCGCGCATCAGATTTTGCTAAGCGTGTGGTACACTTTTTAAGACAGGGTAAAAAAAAAAAACGAAATTCCGACTGTGTGTTAACGTATTTACCAAACTCTTCCTGGATCTGATGACCATATCAGCCTGAGCTTCATTCAGACGATAGGCCTAATAATTCAGTGATGTGGCACACTATAAACTAGGATATAAAGGAAGACTTTTTATCCAATCTGCAACGTTTACGTCGCTGAATGAGGCATACAAAACGTAAAATACGCGGTATTACGCTCTACAACAAAATGTAGGCTACCATTTTTTTTTGTGTTAAAACAAAGCCATCGCCCATATCTGAAAAATCGCTAAAAATAAAATAAAAAATAGTGTGCCGCGTAATTTTTTTTAGTATTTATCCAAAGAACCATTTATTTAACTTTTAGCAGTCTTACACATTCAGCCACTGATTTATTACACGATAGATCGTTCATATCCATGCTTTAGACTGTCTGAATTTTACTTTAAAATGCAGAAAACCGCATGTCTAAATCTTGTCTGGCTCCCAAGTTACGGAACATTCTAGGTTTTAAAATAATTTCAGCCTGCGCTAGATCAAAAATGCAGTATCGTTATCTGCACGTGTGTTTGTTGCAGATGCCGATCAGGTACCGATAATATTGACCTGCAATGCCTAATCAATCAACGTTTCAACATCAAGGAAAATTCAAAAGCTTGCTTCACCACCAGGAAACAGCTAAAAGTGGCGACGGGCATCGAAGACACCAAGATCACTCCTTGTCAGTTCTGAGTTCTATTTGTCAACAATGAATGAGAAATTGCGAAAGTAAACTACAATAGAAATTCAAAACAGGAAAATTTAACTTAAGGCCAAAACCTGCCCAAAAAATGAGCTTGCTTCACCACGACCAGTTGTCTGTCAATCAAACGACGTACGATAGCAAATGCCATCACAAGACTTACGACAGCAATGTCATTCATTACCTATAAATTCTGTGGTAATTCCAGGAATGAGTGAACAAGCTCCCCACCCATTTCAGGAATAATAGACCCATCCAACAACTGCATTCCAGACTTGATTACTTTATTACGAAATACAACTGAAACTGAATGGAACTGGCGAACTGAGATGGGACGTATACATTTTTCCGGTACAATTTGATTACCGTTTATCAATAAATCAAAAAGTTAAAGTTGCCACCCACCCTCCCCATCCATGCCAGAAAAAAAAAATGGCACCGTTACGGACTTGTAGGAACTCTGCAGTTTTAATGTTCAAGTATTCCAGAAAGAACAAACTACTTAAAGCTACACTATAAAGCTCGCTGCACACGTCACCACTCAGTGGCGCTTCCGAGAAGCACTACTCGTAGGATAGCATAGAACAGAATGGGGGTGTTCACATGTGTGGCGCCACAGAATCGCTAGGTGCCACAGAAGAACAAAGTGCCGTTGCCGAAAAAGCGCCACTGGGTGGATACGTGTGTACTGTGTAGGGACCCTAAAGAACGATACTCTTAAAAAGAAAACGGCATGTTCTTATCAGAAAAAAAATATTTCGTTTTGTTGAGGGCAAGGTAACCCATAGTTCACCTATCCTGACAATCGTATGCCGCAGCTATAAAAAAAACGGATTATGGAGGGGTATACCTAGACACGAAGGTCATAGGAAAAAATCCAAGAGACAAATAAAAGCCAGAGGAAATGAGTGATACGGAAAAAAAACCAAAAGGAAATTAAAGTTTGTTCCGTGGTTCCGCCATTTTTGTTGTTGTAACGTTGTTGTTATTCAAGCTGCCCTAGTTTAATTTCACCCTACATCATTTCACCAGACAGAAGACAACATTTTTTCAAGGTTTTTTTTCTCCCTATTCTTTTTGTTTTGTGTTAATAAAAAACAAAATAGTAAAAACAGAGTCCAATTTTCTGGAGGGAAAATCCAATTCTGTCGCACAAAGTTGGAGCTACACCCTGTCTCGCCTCACGCGTAAGCGTGGATGGGATCGGAGGAGAACGGGAATTTCTGAATAAATAATTCTGTTGCTGCACAAATTCCTAGTAGAAAGTAAGTTTCTCTGCAAAGAACCAACTTAATCAGATTTAGCTTATAATAGGCAGGCTCACCTAGAAACCGGGGTTTTGACCACAAAATACCTCTTCAATCTAAATAATACAAAGTTCTAGCAAAATTTTGGAAAATTCCCCCTCAGGTAGCCGTAATACTGCACATAAAACTTCTCTACGAATCATAACGACTACATAAAATGAATGGCACTAGCCAACAAGCACCATGGAAACAAGGGACTTAAACTTATGAATTTACAACCGCATCACACCCTTTCATCCACCATCTCGTACACCCAAAACTACAAGAAAAAATTGCCCTCAAATGGCACAAATCCCTCCAGGTGACAACAGCGCTACAGAATAAACATCAGTGGTCACGCGCGTGCGAGTTTCAGAAACAAACAACGACCGATCCGAAGCAGTAGTGTGTCCAGAACACAGGAAGCCTGATGAATATTGAAATTCGAGTATTTGCATAATTCACCCTGTGTATTTAAAATACAAATACAGCCCTAGCCTAAACTCAACCCAGAATCAGACACGTCCTAGTTGCACATATGCACCAATGCTAACTTACTAAGTATTTTTTAGAAATACCCTGTGTATGCACTAATGCATTTTTAGAACTACCCTGTGTATTTACAATACAAATACAGCCTTAGCCTTAACTCAATCCAGCATCAGAGGCATCCTAGTTGTACATGCACGAATGCATTTGCTTACTGAGCCATCATTACATGAAATACATGTCGTGCATTTTGTAGCACGGAAGTTGGCTAAGTTGGACACTGTAAGCTATCCTACAATGGAACAGGGTTTTAACACAGCCCAACAGTCCCAACAAATCTGTACATGTCTCACAATGTTTAGTACAAGTTAATTAAAACAACACTTACGCTCTTGTTTCCAGAGGAAGCACTCCCCGATTATAAAGCAGACAAGTGACGAGACAGGACGAGTAGGCGGCAGACGAGCCCAGACCGCCTCCAACAGGAAGCTCAGATGTTGCAACAATCTTCAAACCAGGAAGCGACCTAGACAAAAGAAACTGAACATTGCAATGCCGCTACATATTCCAATTTTTTTTGTTCAAGAGCTACGTAACAAACTACCGGAAGACAAACTAAATATATTTCTGGGTAATATTCTCACTGCAACATACTAGCAAGGGTTTTCTGAGAAATAAAAGAAGTGTCCATCACAGAACCTTACTTAGCCTGAGTTTTGACGTGAACCCAGCAGAAGCCATACTGCCAGAAAAAAGATGGACAATTGCTAGGTATTTTCGCTAGGAAATACCTAGGATCTTTTACGTGCCACAATCAACATGAGCACGACAAAGCCCTTCCCTTCCCAAAAATTAAGGGGTGAATAAGTCAGTCTCGATCTCGGGACCTCTCGTACTAAGATAGTCCATTCCGGCACCTAGCCTCACCTTCGTCACCGTAACGCATTAAGCAAAAACAAGCTTAATTTCAACTGAACAAAAGGCACAAAAAAAGTTTGGTTCTCATAACATTGAAAATGAGATTAGGGTTATTGTGTGCATTTTTTGTTTCACTGCTTTTTTTCACGAGTAAATAACCTAAATATACTTTTTTTTTTTTTAATTCTGTTTGATAATGATAAAAATTACAACTTACGCCCAACCAAAAAGTCCACGTTTCAGTGCTGAATTTTCGACTGTTTTTGCTAACAGTCTTCCTCAGGCGATGGTCTGGACAAAAAAAAAACAGTCGAAAATTCGCCAGTTTTCAGCATTGAAACGTGGACTTTTTGGTTGGGCGTAAGTTATAATTTTTATCATGAACAACAACCAAAGTAAAACGGCCGAATTATCGGTTTTTTCAAAAATCTGTTTGTTAAGTTATGATTCTTTGTTACTGCAAAGTATAGCAACGTTTTTGTTGCTGAAATAACAAAAATAATGTGTCTGGTGATACGAAAGAGGAGTCCTCCATCTGTTTGTCCATTTCAGGGGCCAAAACGAAAAAAAAAAGTTAGGGTCTGGAGGAATAAGAACGGTCGGTACGATTACAGCAACCAACCTTTATTTACTTTTTAGGCCTAAATGTTGGCTTACCTACAAAAGTAAATATGGTTTTTGAGTGAGACTACCGCCAACGCTCACAACCTTGGGTAAGCCAATTGTTCACCTTTGGGCATAAAAAATGATCGTTTTGGTTAAGCTGGGGCTTTAAACAATGCCATTCAACAATGCCACTCCTCGGCATCAACAATGGAGAATGCCTTCCGCCTTCAGCGACATATAACGGGCTTTAAACAATGATATTCAACAATGCCACTCTTCGGCATCAACAATGGAGAATTCCTTCAGCCTTCAGCAACGTATGTTCTTATTTGCAACAATGAAAAAGTTTGCATTGTTGTCGGGCTACTTGAACCTCGATACAGTGTGATCATTTTTTATGCCCAAATGCGTACAAAGGCTAATGTGTGGCCACTTCAGACAGAAAAATTCATCTGTCAACATCTGGCTGGCCTAGAAATCAGGTCTTCTGAATACGGAACAACTGCATCAATCTCTTATGGTGATATACAAATTGTTTTGTCCTAATGACCGCAAGCTAGTCTTTGCTGCAGTACACAGCTGATGCGACAGTGGTTTGCTCATTTCATGCAACATTGTTTGTCCTCGATTTGTTTCTACTAATTTCTTCGTAATAAAATGGAATGCTGTAATCCAACCTTCACTGTCGGTGACAAACAAACCCAACAACCTCGGTATCCTGTGACGGTTTGTTTAATTGCACATTAAATTAAAATGAGAGTTATTAAAGACCAAGTGTGGACAGGGCCGCCATCTGTTTGAAACAGTTCGACACTCATTGAGGAAGCTCGTTTAGTTAACCAGAAGTGTCATACATTTTAGGACACTGCACAGGTGTTGCAACAAGTACACCAACCCCACAGACAAGACTATAAATTCAACATAAAGTAGCTTTTGGTACAGAATGCGCCATAACAAGAGAGGTGGTTCCATAAAATGACTTTCCCAGTCCTCCCACCACCAGTAATAAAGTGCTACAAAGGAAAAAGACGGTGCTAAAAGACCGTCCAAGTGGGGGAAACAACAATTCAACAGATGTTGCTAACGGCCAGGAGTGGGATTAGAAAGGTTGGTGGCATAGACTCTCACGGACTACGGAGGAAGAGTGAAGGGGGGAAGCAGCGGGGCCGCGAGCATGAAAAGTAGATGGCAAAGAGCAATGTTTTCAATGGAAGATATAAATGATTTGTTTGACTCTTGCATTCAGAGGACTGAAAAAACTGATGCCCAAAAAAACTAGTAAATGACTGGTCCATATTGAGTTTGGAACCCTGGAATCAATATTGAAATCCTGGAATAGCCTTTATTTTTCAGTTTTTGGCATTGTTTTAATGGTTTTACTTCACAATTTTATCTACCGAAAGGCATCTCCCCCCAAAAAATGGTGGGGGAGGGGCACACGCCACAAGTGACCCATTGCTCCCCTTATTCAAGGTCCCCGGGATCCCCCACAAAGCCTGCAATGTGAGTTGTTGGATTTAGTTTTTTCCAGCATTGCTTCTGTTAGGGAATGTAACAGGTTTGATTTTTTATTTAAGTATGAGGATAAATAACACACTTAGGATTTGTAAAAGGTGGATTATTGTTAAGGTTATGCCTCTGTCACTTATGCCGACGGTCAGTTCACTACCGTTACCATTAGCTGAAAAATCCATTTTGTAATCCCTTGTCACAATTAAGGCAGTCTGATGGGAGAGAACTGCACGTTTCGCTTCTCGGCTCCGCACCAGGGGCGTAAATAAATATTTTTTCTGGGGGGGCAAATTACATATTTTTACGCCCCTTCAGCCAGTAGTGTCCACAAGAATAACTCCATATTAGGAGCAAGTTTTAAAATACTTAGTTGATACGTTTGTATTTCAGTAAGAAAATTTTTTTTGAGTGGAGTTGGCTTCAGACCCCCCCCCCCCCCTCACCCTTGTTTAACACCTCTGTACTGTGTGGCAACCCGGATCACTGCATTGTGACTGTGGGTGCTAATGACCTTGCTGTCGATGCACCATTAAGCCTTAATTCCCCCCTCCCCCCATTATGTAATCAAAAGTTAGTAATCATCAGAACAGCCAGTTAAAAATGTGTTAGCTTTTAGGCCTCGTTTTAGATTTTACGTGTAATTATCAGCTTTTAGGCCTAATTTTTACCTGCAGTTTTAATTTCGTAAGTAGCAGCTAACCAGGACAATATGATTCGAGAGTAGGCCTATTCATCCATGTAACACGGTGTTGAGACTATTTTAAATAAGCTAATGTATGTCGTTAACAAAATCTTTTTGTTTTTAGAGTTGCATGTTTTCCTGTAGTGTTTAAATGTGACAATCAAGTGTTATCTCGCTGAGTTTCGTCGAGAAAGCCTACTAGCTATAAAGAAGCAACTATGTTTTAATTTGCCGTGTTTTTAAATTAAATTTTGCTTGCTGTATCCAATGGTGAAAACAGTGGGGCACGCTGCCTTAATAACGACTCACTCATGTAAAATTGAATTCAATCGACTCTTGTTATTTCCGAAGTTGGTGTACTGTTGCAAAAAAGGACGAACGGACAAAGTCGTTGCAATAGTCTTTTCAGCTGGTTCGCTGTACAGAAGACTAAAGACGAAAGATGCCATGCTTATTAGTGCATCCACAATATAGTCCGTGGCTCCGTGCTATGTAGTTAGCCTCAAACCCCAAACTCAAAAAAATTGGGTTTACCATTGAGACTGGCAAGTGATGAGCTCGTTTAAAAATTTTGAGAATCGGTTTATCTTGAATGATTGACAATGGATTCCTGCCTCCTGGTTTTATGGTTCTTGAACTTGTTATTACTGATAACTATGGCAACCAATTTACCTTTACTGGAAAATATTTTCTTGTATTGCTTAATGGCTCCATGGAAAAAGAAAGTTTTGAAGAAAACAACGAATAAACATATTTTTTCAAATGTGACTTTTACGCCCCCTTGGCTCATTCTTGGGGGGGCGCTTGCCCTCCCTGCCCCCCCCCGTTACTTACGCCACTGCTCCGCACCAAATCATTCAGCATCGCTAAGAGGCGTTAACTTCGTGGCATGTACGAGTACCGACGTTCGAGTCGGAGGTGAGAAATGCAATTTCTATCCCAGTCAGCCTAAGCTTACAGAAACGAAACTACTTCATCACTTCAACGTCATTTCAGTGCTGCTACATGCGAAAAGTGGGGTTTGGCTGGATCAACTACATCAGGGATGGTATTCTCACACATATTTAGCAGGTAAAAAACTATACGCATATGTAATTTTAACATAGAGTTAGCCGTGGAAGTACAACTGGCTGCATACAGCAGCAACCAAGAATGAGAGATGGCATGTAGGGATTATTATCACGGACACTCCAGCGTCAGGTCCTATACACCTTATTCCGCTCATGCTGATACTAGTTTACCTAATACTGATCCGATACCTTTCACACCTTATTACCTTGCTGATACTGGTACTATAATACTTTCCTAAAGTAATCTAGAAGCGCGCTAGTGCGCCGCCCATCAAAGTTCAGATTGTTTGCTTTCCACGGAGTCTTAATTGTTGGCGTCTGATTGTTATTTAAATCAAGACATTATCAGTGTTTGGGCGAAGGATAGCTACGGCTTCTCTTACCCGAGTCATTAAACCAGCATTTTCTGGTATTGAATACTACATATTTAAATGTGACAAAGCTTTGGAGATTGTATAGATTGACGGGGTTTACCGAGTGACTAGTGGTTCCCAACCTTTTCTAGTATTCCTTCCCATTGGGACTAGGAGGCAATGGTGCCTCCCCCCCCCTCCACCCCCAAAAAATACATGCGCAATTTTTTTTTCACTACGATGCGGCAGTGTTGCCACATGATAACAACAAAATTGTCTAGAAATTTGGCTAAAGTGGCTGTAGATTGCACAAAAAATCTGTAGATATTTAAAAATGAAAATTTTGCTTTCCATATACAATTTAACTTCTTTTGTGATGCCTATAAAAAAAAATTTGGCACTGATCTTTAGAGGGCGTTTACGCAACGACTCGCCTTTGCATTCTCGCAACTAGAAAGAAGCTAGAAATCGTAAGAAATTCCAACATGGCGGCAATTTTAGCTCTGCCGACTCGCAACGAAGACTGTCAATAATGCGAGTTCAGAAGTGACTGGGAAATTGTTTCGTCAAGAGAAATTCTTTGGCTCATTGTCACTGATTACAAGATTGTAAGTATTTACTCAAATGATGTCGGATTTAGCCAATCCAGGTAGCGTTGTTACCATGGCAACCACCCCTTTCCATCACGATTAAATTCTAGCTGCAAGAATGTAAAGGTGATTCGTTGCGTAAATGCGCCCTGATAGTACGGCGCTGGCAGCGGCTCGCGCCTCCCAAGGGAAGCCCCCGCCTCACCGGTTGGGAAACGTGGGAGTAGACAACAAGAAGTCCCGTTTCAGAGCTGTGTGTACAGGATTTCAATACGAAAAAGTTATCTCAATATCGTTGATTTCATGCCCGCTATTACTACTTATTACTAGCTAACTACACTCTTTATGCGACCGATGCGCTTGAAATTTCATATTCAGTTCACGTTTGTTTCGACTCCAATAGGTGCCTTTTATGGTTGGGGAAGTTTTAACTCGGAAGATTGTAATCCTTTGTAAAGCTATTTTCGTGAACACGCCATCTGTTATCAAGAATTGTCCTCCATGCTCGAGTAACAATGCAGCCTCAGTTAACGTATTGCTTCCGTTTCACAATTGAATCGAATTGTTATATTGTAATTGTAATGTATCTAAAATAAACAAACTGGGCCTATCTCATCGTCTACTAAGCTGTTTACGGGGAAAAAAGTCCAAACCCTGGCCTCGATGTTGGGGTCCTGCATGGTAGGGATATGGAAAGACGGGTATTGGGTTTTCTCTTTGCGAAACCGTGGTTTTGCCTGGGGATATATGTAAAGATACCAAACCGGTGTTCGGGGTCCAGTGTGGAAGCAATATTATATTCATCTATTTAACAGTGATTTGCTAAGGGAGAAAACTGAGAATAAGCAGCAGCAGTAAAACAATGAAAAAGCATAACAATGACCAGAAAAGATGATGACAATGGTCTTCCAACAATGCCTTCGACTAAAACTGCATTTATTTTGTAGATGCAGGATTTCAGAGCCTTGTTGGAAATTGGTTCAGTAACAATCACTGCTGCGAGATTATTGTTGCAGACTTATTGGTTGGTATAACACTGTAATGCAGAGAAGGGAGGGGATTACTATCACATTACTATAATGTGACAGTCACCCTCCAATTACTATCACCATGGGTCACATTATGAGAATATTACAGTAAATCAAGACCCTCAAAAATGGAGTCATGTCTCTTTAGGAAACGATGGCCTTCAAACAATGCCTTCATGTGTTCAATCATAGACAATTGCACAGCCCACAAGGGAAGTTAGTTGAAAATACAGATGCCGCATTCACAAAATCATTTCGTTTTCAAAGTAAAATGTCTGTTATACAATTTCTGTCAGGGCCAGTTAAGATGGTTTTGGGGAATTCCGAGACTGGCCTTGGCCTCTCAATTTGTAATGCTGTGTAGCTAGTGGAGACCTTAATTTTCTGGACGTTTGAGACCCGAAATTGGTTCGGGCTTTCCACTAGTACTCAATAAGACGAATCAATGTAAAAAAAAAAAAAAAAACATGCAAAGGAAATAAAACGTTGTGCGTTGCAGTCATAATTTAAATACTGTTTTTTTTTTAATTGTTAAAGTTTAAAAAAGTTTAAATTGTCAGCATCAAATCCGCATTAAAAGAGGGGGGGGGGGGGGGGAGGGGAGTGCCAACTTCTCACCGAGCCATGACTTGCTCTCGAAGAAGTAACCCCTGCCCGTTTTTAATTTTCCACTTACCAGAGTTTTGCCTGTTAATTTCCCACTTGCCGAGTTAAGTCTGGTGATCCCACGCTTTTAATGATGTTCCCACTAACAATTTGTATTTGGAAATTGTGAAACCGAAACGGAAGAGCTTTGGTTAAGTCAAAAGAAAAAAATATCTAGTGGATTTTTTTTACTGTGACAAATGTAAAGTATGGGTACACGGGTATCCGCGAGCACTGGGGTGTCAGATTCGATAGGCGTTTTGGTCCCAGCTGTACATCTCTGGCTGCTTAAGGACTCGGGTTCAATACCTGGTGAAGGGAAGTGCATATGTATACGGGTTTTTCTCCGGTTGTTTCCCACCCGTTTACGAGGCTTTCTTGCCTCCTGCAGCATAAAGCAATCGACACGATGGTGGTTCCTTCCACTTAACATCTGCCACTTGGGCCTTCAAAAGCTCGAAGCTTACTGGCAGATGCCTTCAATTCAATTCAATGTAATTCTATTCTATGGACTTGTTGTGTCCACTGGAGAAGAAGTCAAAACTCCCTGTCCCCTTGCATTCCCATTACATCTCTGTGGACAAAACTAAACCTTAAATGTTGAGGATTGGGTAATAAAAGAAAACTTTGAAACATAAAAATTTGTCAATTTACATATGAGTTCACATTCAGCTTCATAAGCCACAATATACTGAGACTACTGAACCATTATTCTTTCCCCAACACATCACTTTTATTGACACTTCTAAAAAAAAATGTGAACTTCATTGCCAACACGTGTAGAAATTCATTGTTAACGGACGCATTCATAATTAACAAAGGAAAGGGTCTATACACAGTAAAGGTGACTAAAGTAAAGACTATTGATATCATCCCAAAACCCTAAAACAAAACACTTACACAATCATTATTACAGAAACACAAAAAACAATAAACCTTGCAATTCGAAATGCGATCAGGGAAACACAATTCTCAATACAGGCCGTTGTACGACACTAACTTCCTCCAGTTGTTGTCAATTGTTGTTAGTTTCTATGTCGTCATAAATAACGGGAGTTTCATAATATCCCTGTCCTTTCTGTCACCTCCTCCGCAAAAGCGATGACGCAACTGTTTCACAAAACGATCATATACACAAATCTGGGGGTTTTGTTAAAACTCCAACGATGGAAACAAAAGGAGTGAAAACATTTTTACTACTGAACAATAAAGTATGAAAAGCTCTTAAGACATAAAGAATCTCTTACATTTGCTCAATGGAGACACTGGTAAGAAATTTAATTTCCATATTTTAAACTTCAAGGAATTCGACAAAAACAACATCTGCCCAATGGCGCAAGTAAGATGGTCTCGAATTGTAAAACAGTAAACAAAATAAGACATTAAGCTGTTTGTCCACATCCTACACCTGAACAAATTCAAGCTAAAGACAGACAATTATGTGTGCACTGAACACGTGCTAAGAAAAATTATAACGCGAAAAAAGTCATTAATGCCCCGTTCAGAGTGCATCTTTAATCCATATAGATATGCGGATTAAACGGTAAAGACACTCCAACAGGGTACACACATCCGAAGTGAAGTGAAGTGGATCGTATCCGAATTAAATGAATCCAGATTCATAGGTGGAGCAAACACACTTTGCTTCATTTTACTTTAGTTGGCTCGCTGAACGCAAATGTTGGTCAAATTCCGAATTAGCAACATTCCGTCACCAGGTGGCAATCGCGTTTCGTTTACTGTTTACTCAAATAGACTAGAGACCTCTCACAAACAAAGGAAGGGTACACTAATTTTCAAGGGGCAGTGTACACTAATTTTATATATCTGCTAGCCCCTACAATTTTAAAAATAAAAAAATTAAACGATTTACGTGTTAGTGACCAGGCCCACAGCATGACAATGGCGTGTTCTGGTGAGCGGTTGAGAAACTATAAACTTACCCTCTTTCGTCATGCTTTCCTTCTTGCACTCCAAACGGGGGTCTAGCAAACTAACCTGGATTGACTCGCATTTCTCTCAATTCGGAATTTGATTACGAATTAAAAGCTTGCGCTCAAAACGCGGCAATAGATAATAATTTTTGTACGATACAAAATCGAACCCTATTACACCAATTTTGACTACATTTTTTCTCATTTAAAAACTGGGTGTGGTAACAAGTTCAGGTCTGAAACCGCAACAGTGACGACTGAATACTTTGTGCGCGAGCCAGTCACGCAAAGTTAATGTAATCTTTGATTGATTGGTTTATGGATTATTTAGTCATTGCATCACACTCGACTCCATGCTGCGTGTGTATCGCTTGCTTCTCGAATAGTGTTACGGGAGTTTTGGTAAAACTCTTTATACCGTTACACATACAGAATCTCTAGTTCAAAATTGCCTAACGGAGTCAACGGTTCATTCTTCGTTCCATTAAAACTGAGGAAACCAACATTTTTCCTGTGGCGCAAGGAAGGCGGCTTAAAATTGTGAAATAATAATAAAATAATAAATTACATGTAGACATTGCCTGTCCGAACAAAGGCATGCTAAAGCCAGACAATGTGTGTATGCATTAAAATAATGTGAGACGTAGCAAGACACTATATATATATGTATAAAACAAATTTGTTCCGGTTTCGTAAGGAAAAAGACTGTAGTATCATAATGTTTGGCATACTGGCTGAATTGTTTATTACAGTTTTGTGAACATTTATTAAAAGACATGAAACATGTGCTAACTTGCATCTATTTACATGTTTTAGGTTGCCATGTCTTCCAGTTTATTGATTTAATGATTGAAGCTGTTAATGCTGGTGTTCAAATCTAGTATCACTGTCATTATATTCTCCAGGTGCAACTAACAGTTTTCTTTCTTACGAAGTTTATGCGTATGATGAAAAAAAGATCAAGCTATTAAAACGTTTCCTTACCCGTTGTCTTGCCCGATACTGAAGTACAATGCAAGAAAGACCACTTCTGCTATGGCATGCAAGTCGTTACCGTTGCTCTGGCAGGCTACAAACTTCTTCAGCCGCGAAAGGCTCTCATCAGAAATCAGAGTTGGCGTGGCAGGATCAGCTGCAAAGAGGTGAACTGAGTTAGGGAAGTTTCACAATCTAACAAGTAAAATCATATTAAGAAACTGCGTAAAAAAATAAAACCAAGAGCCTTCTGTATTTTGCGAGTTTTGAATTGGGGATTCAAAAACTTTGTACTGGAAAGTAAACGACAGTATCCATTAAAACGGTTATGGAACAATGAGAGGCTACGCAAAATCCAACAACATTGACTGACTGGTACAGCTGAAGCACGTGTCAAGACTTGACAAAAAAGTGGGCACTCCAGATGCAACGCACGATATAGATTGGTGGTATTCATTTTCACTTTTTGCGTGAATTTCAAAAGAGCAATGTAGTGACTCATAATTTTTTTAGCAACTAGCTAGATGAAGGCGACGAGATAATGTGCCGAAAATTTAAGTGAACATTATTGTTGCGTCCTGCTGAGCAGCATTGTGTGCCTTTCCTTCTGTGATGAGAGGCTACCATTGTGATATCTATTCTGAACTTTCTGCTCTATCAGAGGTTTCCATGTTAGAATCTCTTGGCTTACCCACATCAAAATAGGAATTAGCCAGGTTCAAAACCTCGAGTTTGCCACTAATTCAGTAGTAGGCTTCGCAGGTTCGAATTCCCCAGTTTGCCGTTACCTCGATCGGAGGTTTCCCAATTCAAATCTCCCAGTTTTTCCGTACATAGATCTGTAGTTTCCCACTTCGAAACCCTTGTTTGCCCCTACCTCGATCGATGATTTTTCAGCTGGAATCCCCTGTTTAGCCATAACAAGATTGGAGATTTCCCGGTTCAAATCCAGTTTGCCACTATCTTGAACGAAGGTTTCTCAATCTGCATCCCTTGTTTGCCTCTACCGTTATCGGAGGTGTCCAGGTTTAAATCCCGTGTGCGACTTACACGGAGTTCCCCAGTTGAAAACCCATGTTTGTCCTTATCTTGATCGGAGGCTTCCCTATTATTTACATCCCGTTCCCCCCTACCTTGATCAGAGGTTTCCGATTCAAATTCTTTGTTTGCCCCTACTATGACTCAAATCTCATATACGTTCCTACGTTGATCGGAGGTTTCCAGTTCGGATCTTTTGGCTGCCCCTGCCATGTTCGGACGCTTCCCCAGTTATAATCTTTTGTTAGCCACTACCTTGATTGGAGGTTACCAGTTCGAAACCCTTGTGTTTGTCCCTACCTTCATCATAAATTTCCATGTTACAACCCCTTATTATCCCACCAAAGGTTTCCTGGTTCACATCCCTTGTTTATACCACTTTGACTGCAGGTTTCCCAGTTCGAATAACTTATTTGCTCCTACCATGATTGGAGGTTACACTTTAAAACCCTTGGTTTACTTTTCCTCTTACACTATCTGCTTCTAACAACCATCCAGTAAGGTTCACAATTAAGCAATTTCCGTAGTCGAGTATCAGTTCGATACAGATGATGTGGGGGTTCAACAAATTTAATTTAAGTAAGCAGGGAAAGTGCAAGCATGCAACTGCTGCAGAAATCCGAGGGTTAGGTTAAGGACACATAGCTGCCCGGGATTACCCCAACAAAAATAAGCTACACTGGTAAAAAGCATGTAAATGTTAAGACAGTAAGACAGACATGTACTTTTTGCCATTTTTTTTTTTTGCAATTACGTAACCTTTGCAACTTTTTTCCTGTGAATTTTTAATACATCTTTGGAAGGGCGAGGGTATACACAGTCACTGAAGTTAGAAATAAAAATGTACGACAGCAAATAAATCATTTTCCTGCAAATTTTGTCAAAATTTGCGCATAAGGCTGCTTAAAAAAATGTTAGTTCTCAAGGTGTTGTTCTTAAGAAATTTGTGCAGATGCGTGGAAATTTATTTTTCAGCCTAATTTTT
The DNA here is from genome assembly GCA_023313725.1 of Lithobius niger. Classification (NCBI taxonomy): domain Eukaryota; kingdom Metazoa; phylum Arthropoda; class Chilopoda; order Lithobiomorpha; family Lithobiidae; genus Lithobius; species Lithobius niger. Next base: position 48,061 of record JAHWFP010074648.1, read on the forward strand.
CCTTAAATCTTTGTTTTGGGTAAAATAATGAACGCTGCTGCGTAATTCTGCTTGTGTCCATAAAATTGCTAATTTTATAATAACAAAAAAATAAAATAAAATAAAATAAAATAGATTTTACCATCCACTCACTCCATGACCGCAGAATTAAAGGCCAGAAAACTACCCGAAAAGTTAAAAATGCTTTAAAAATGGAACAAATTGATCACGTTTAAGTTTCTTTTACAAGTCGCAAGGGATGGAATATGTGACACAGTTCATGGGACTCCAATAATTGCACAAGCTTTAGACGGTTCGAGTAGACAAATTGAAATAGACAGGTATGTACTTAGTAAAACTCCTCTGCACAGACTCAATCAAACTGATATCCTTGATAAGAGAAGGAGACCATGCCTGACATTTATGATCTACCAATGGGCGAACGAATACCTTGAAAGACCAAATGAGAGTTTTTGGATTTTTTTGAGTTAAACAATGTTTTATTTGGAAGGCCCTTTTCTTTGCAGGTGATGCAATAATATTACAGTGACTAGAGACTCTCAGGTCATCGGTAATCCACACACCTAGGGTCTTAATAGTTTCAACAAACTCCAAACTAATGTCAACGGACTATGGTACGTGACAGTTATTTTGACCAAAGTGAATGGAGCAACGCTTATTGGGAGTTGGCTAAGTTTCAATCAGTCAAGCAGATGGTTTAATTAATTTTGTAATACTAGCTGGTCAGCATGGTCAATTACGTATTTGTACAGCGACACATCGTTAGCACACTTTATCATTTTGCAGGAAGGATCCACAGTTCTCACATCTCTCAGGTAAAGAAGAAAGAGGATGGGACCGAGGACAGATCCCATGGGAACACCAATGGTCACAGGTTAACATTGATGAAGCGGACCTGCACACAACAGTAGCCCGCTTTCTACCCGTTAAATGTTAGAGATCCAGCCCAAAGCCTGACCGTGAATGCCAAGGTAATGTAGCTGGTGACATAGTTTGTTGTGCACAACTGAATCAAAAGCCTTTGAAAAATCAACCAGTACGAGGCCAGTAGGGACACCAAATCGAGGCCTTTTGGTGCCTCAAGGACCATTTTAACCTGCAACTGCTATTATTGACAGGTCGTTTCTTTTTATTGTTCATCAAAAAAATCTGTGAGGGCGTGGCATGAGAATTATCTTTCTTTTTATAATGACCTTTTAAATAAAATACTTTTCCCACAAAACCAGGTTAACAGACCAGGAAGGGAAGGATATGGAAATAGCCCATTGGAAATATCATTATCCGTTTGTTGTTTTACTTTTATTTTTGACGAAATCCATTCTACACTCTATTCCAAACGAACAACCTTTAGACACCAAACAGGCAAAATATTGCAAAATCGTCCACAAAAATATCCAGCAACAGAGGTAGGTTTTTCCTCTGCAAACTTCATAAATATCGCAATTCGCAACATTTTCCTCACGAAACTCCACTAATACACCACGAGGAAAGCACTGGACAAAGGTTGTTTTGACTTCACAGCAGGACTTAAAACAGCTGTTAGGATAGTTACTAACAAAAAATATACACCAGAGCGACTTAACTAAAGAGAAAAATACTTGAAAGGAAACAATTTTTAGTGCTACAGCACTAAATAAACTTTAAAAAAAATCAATTTCTGTGAACTTAACCTCATATGAAGCAAAGTAACGCTTGTATAGGAGCACCAGTCAACGTTTGAATGTTACTGGCCGCTTTAAAGGCTGTAAGAAGAGGGGGCAAACCCGGGGATTCCAACTGGGAAGCCTTCGAACATGGCAGAAGATGAGAGATGTCCAGAACTGTGGTGGTAGCTTGGAGTTATGTTTTCATTAAAAATTATGCCAAGCTTTTCCAAATTAAAATTTTTTTTCCCTTGTTTACCAATACTATTTGTATGTCACGTCATATTTAGGGTTTAATATCAATTAGCCGTATTCGTTTCCCCATTGTCATATTTAGGGTCCGTACTTGCCCGTAAACTTAAAATTTCAGAATTTTCTAGCATTTTTTCAAGATTTGTCAACGTAAATTCACAGACCACAAATGAGATATAAACGTACAAGTGTGTTAAAGGGACATCCCTTACAAACAAGATACACATCAGTTTTTTTTTTAGATACTCCATAATTATGAAGCAGCATCACAAGGCTTTATTTTACCTAACGTCAGTTAAGTCCTCTGATACAAATCTAGTTTAAAGAACGGAAACTAGCAGATATTCTGCTGTGTGCTTTTTACATGCATCCTACGCCGAATTCCGATTCCCGTGCTTAGTCGCCTCCTTGTTCACAGGTTTATTTAAGCGGAGCTACATTGACTGCAGGACCAACAGCCATAAAAGCACTAGCCTCGAGCAAGACATGAAATTTTAATCTCAATATGCCTTGGTCGGGTAGTCCATAAAAAAAAACGCAACAGCAAAATTTTTCTAAGTCTAAACTTTTTTATTAGCACCCTCCAGAACAGTAAAGAGAATTTCAAAACTACCCACTCTATTAGACATCATCTGACCCTTTACGGTTCTGGAGGGTGCTAAGAAAAAGTTTGGACTTGGATATGATCCACCCTGAATACCCTAACGCTGACCCATCGAGCACAGTCTATAGGGCAAGAAGTCACGTTAAATTGAAGTCTTATCACGTGAAACATTACCGTACAATTAAAAAAGGAATCCAACTTGCTTCCTCAAAAGTGGATATTGCTCCTTCTCTCTTTTTATTTTACCTTTTAATGGTTTACTGAGTAATGAGTAAGAGTTAAGGCATCAAATCGTCGTATATGTTACTGTTTTGTGTACCTTTTGGCAACCTCACAGAAAGATGTAGAGAGTTGCCATATCGTCATGTGATTTTGTTCTATGTCCATTTTTGAAGAAAATGAGATATTAGCTTAAATATGAAACTTATTCCTATTTTAAGCTATCTCCAGCTTTAGTTTTAAATTCGCCACCAGAGGGGGCAATACACGAAAACACTTTGGTCTATCTCCCAGCCAGCAAGTAAACTCTAGGAATTATAGTGTCCTAACAGCCTCATGAGCCAATCAGAGAACGTTCCAGGTTGGAGATAGATTAAAATAATTCTGAACTTGTCACACAGTACCAATTTTATTGCAGTGCGACTACCCTCGAGTGTTTTTGGGCACTTTATTTTGAATAAATGCATAATTAATTTATATTTTATTTTTTTAATGACTATGCAGCCCTGTAGCTGTGATAAAATGCATAAAAATAAATAACAAAATTTAAATTTTAAACAATAAAGGCTGACATAATATTTTTGTTTGTTTGTTTATTATAATAAATAATTTGTCTGTACTGTAAATATTATTACGGTTGCACAGTACGGTATAATAGTAATGTTGTTTTTATTTTTGTAGATGATTCGCAGAACCAGGCGTGGCATAAATGGAAAATTTTACCCAGAGTGTCCACAATTCTTATGAAAAACTGCCATTTTTGTGATTTCGTAACTAAATTTATTGGTCTTTTTGTAGCTTACTTTTGGTTTTGTTAAATAACTTAAAAAAAGACTCAGGCTATTGACTAGGAATTAGGACGGCCCAAAAGCTCTAAAAATTGGTTAAAATGATGCATTTGAACGTCAAAATTGGTCAATTTTCGACAAAACTGCTGAAAAAGCTAGGTTTTATCAATACTGCTGGCCACTACCGATGCCTCCAATAACATGGTATCGGTAAGGATCGGTATTGGGTAGCAGTATTAGCCAATATTGGTATTAGATATAAAAAAATGATTAAAAAGGTGTATTTAAATGTAAAAATTGAACAGTTTTGTACAAAACTATAAAAAAAATAGTAGGCTTTATCGATTCTCCCAGCCGATATCTCTCCTTCCTGTACCATGGTATCGGTAAGGATCGGTATTAGCTAGCAGTATTGATGTTGGTGCAGCTCTGATTACGTTCAATTTTTATGTTTATAGTTTAAGTCTTTAATAATGAGACTTCCAGTCCGTAAAAGTCGATAAACCAAAATAATTCTGTAGTTTTTCTTCCATTTTTAAGTTAAATTGTTAATTTATCTCCATTTTGGTGCTGCCTGTACAGCCAAGAGTATGTCAGATTTTTTTTTTTTGCTACTGTCATCTTCATGCAAAATCTTAAAATTCTCACCATTAACGAAACATATTCTCTAATTCATTTTCTTTAAATCTTTACACAAAACTTCAAACACGTTTATCTCAAAACTAGAAAAATGGACATAGAGCAAAATAATTCTCACAGGACGATATTTCATTAGTACTAAATCAGCTTCCTATTACAACTTTCAGTCAATTGAAATCTAAAGTTATAACATTTTTTTTTACTAAATATGCAATACAATAACTAATAAAATATGCGTGCTTTATTAAATTTAAATTACTCTTATGTACATAGATATAAGTGTATGGATTGCACCAACATGATATTTACTGGATTACATTTCAATTCTGTAGGGACCTTTAGACTGGAATTTGTTGCCGTTTTTAATATTAATCCATTTCGTGTATGTAATAATAAAACAAAAATATTGTGACATGCATTATTGTCGCTGGTACAAACAAGCATCCTTATTAAATTAAAAAAAAACAACTTGATAATGACGCTGACTTAGAGGTGTCGAAACATTGTGAATATGATGTTATTTTTTTCAACCTTTTTTGGCTATTTATGTCCTTAGCAGGGAATAAGCTAAAAGATTTGGAGAGTTAAAAAATTTGGCTACTTGATATGTTAATTTCTTACCCAAACAGCAGAAATTGTAGTAATTTGGCGATTTGCAGCTTAAACCACAGCTTTAAGAATTACTGTTGGGTTTGGCACTTTTTATGAAAACTGTAAAGCTATCACCCCTGATCGTTTACTACTATCGCACAAGGTTTGTGTCAAGCGGTGGAAGAGATCCAAACGGGAAAGATTTTGACAGCCCCACAAGCGAAAGCACAGCTAAATGAGTCAAGGTGTAAGCTAAACGTTTATCTTTAGCTGAACTTCATAAGCTAAACGTTTATGTTATATGATCAGACACTGTTTCTTGTCTGGAGATGCTCATACCCTTGTTCGTGCACGTATCGTTTCCATCCATCCAATTGTTGAGTACGCCAGCCCTGTCTGGTCCCCGTATCTAATAAAGGACATCAAACGTATTGAGTCTGTGCAGAGGTCTGCCTTCGTGGTCTTTGCGGGCTCTCTTAAATGCAACACTAAGATAGACTTGGCATAGAGTCGGTCGAGCTGAGGGGACTAAAAGCTGATCTTTGTCTTACCTATTCGATCCTTAAAGGATTGGTCGATGCTAAACCATCTTCTTTTTCACTATACGAGGAAAACAATTATACTAGAGATCCTCTCAAACTTGCTGTTGCCCTTACAAAAAAAGATTGTTCTAAATATTTTTTTTGCAAATCGTGTGGTGCATCCGTGGAATAGCCTTCCGTCCGTGCTGGTAAATTCTTCCAGTTTTTCCATGATTTTTATATTTTCTGCTGTATGCCAATTGTTTTTACTTGCTTTTTTATTGCAACTATTTTGTAACACCTTAGGTTGGGTAGGCTATAAGTGGATCCTGCTATCCCTCCCAAGTCCTATGTACCTTTTTCTTGGCAAATAAATCTTTATTATATATTATTATATATAATCTTGAAAGGGAAGTGACATTCTTTGGGAGGCGTTGCATGTAATAAGTATTATTATGTTATCTAAAAGTATGACAGTTGCACCTGGTGTTGTTGCATGGTACACTCAGAACATGAAGAGAGTGTAGTACCCCCCCCCCCCCCCAGGAATTTTTCCAGGGAGGCAAGGGGTAACAAATAAGTCTGAATTCAAAGTAGGTCTCCGAGAAACTCAGGTATGCGGTGGGGTTGGGGGGGGGGGTATAAATCTCTCATAGTGATTATAAATCACTGGTAATTGTTGAAAAGTATGTAGATCAGTGATAACAGCGGACTAGCTCACGTGCGCGAATTTTAAATGCAGTGGAATCGTGTTTCCGTTGCCGAGATGTGAACTTGTGAGTGCAATGACATGTTTTTTTCCGAAGAAGGTGATTGCCTATCACCGAAAATTTAAAAAGAACTTGCTGCTGTGGGTTCGAAGCGTGTGGTAAAGTGTAATTTTTTCCCTTAATGGCTTTTCAGTCAGTAATCTGTACGCACCAAACTATACAATTTTACCAAACCAATTTTGGCGATTTATGACGATTAGTTTGAACTGGTGATTGTTACCTTGTTTTTCAAATACGAACTGAACAACATTTTATTTCTGCCAACACATTTTAAGTTAAGGGGAAACCATGAACTTATTTATTGCAAAACTGGGGCTCTTTAACTGTTGTAAATACAAAATCATTTGAGATTTACCAATTTTAGTACCATTTCTTACCAATGTTTTCATCAGTTAGTGTTAGCTGATTGAACCCTCGATTGGTTCGGCAGAAAATGAAGTGATTAGCTTCCAGCTGTCACAGCGTACTTACCAGATGGCCTGATTGCCAGTTCTTTCAATTCTTCAACTGTCCAACTGCGTTTCAAGCCTATGCTCGGAAGATTTACGTCAACTGTTGTGTCTGACGATTCTAGTTTCACAGTGGTGCGCAGATTGATGCTCACAGCAACAGCCAACTGCAAATAAAAATGGCATAACCAATTTACATATCCATGAGTAGTTAAGTACGTCAAAAGAAGGTCTTTTTGAAACAACTGTGAAAGGATTTGCCAGAATGTATTCATAATGAAGAACGAACGTTAAGAGCTTTGAAGGCGATCAGATAAACAATAAACAACAAAAGGTCGTTCTTTTCACCATCACCAATTCATTTTACTTCATTTTACGAAACACTTCTTACAGCAAACTGGTAAATGCCAACATTAGACCTGAAACTCGTGGCATTATGTGTCGTATTGTGCGGAACAGTGTGAATAAACATGCCACAATGTAATTTTACTGCAGTTTGATTGGGCTGCCTTTTTTTTTAATCATCTGATGAATTCAGTAATATATTTTGCTAATTTTTTTCTGTCGTGGTATTTAAATGTATCTTTTTACAACTAAAAAGTGTCCTGTACACTGATGTCAGGAATGGATACACAGTGGACAAAAAAAATAAATAAAAGTAACGTGCGATTAGGGAGAAATTTCTGTTCGGAGGTTTATTTGTTACCAGGGCCTGATTAACGCAGGGACATTAGGGACATTTTTCCCTGGCTCCGAATTTTTAAGGGGCCCTGCTGAAAACTCTTTCAGCAAAACAAAATATGTGAATGTTTGACAATCAAAACTAAAAAAAAAAAAAAAAATGGACAGAATAAGGAGAAAACATTGAGCAGTAAAATTTCTAAAAGGTTAAGATGAGAAGTAACTGACAAATAAAATTCAAAAATACAAACATTCTTCCCCTTCCCACAATTTTCTTCCATTTGCCCCTAGATAAGGAGCTACTTACGTGTAAAGAACTATAGAGCAGTAACATTTGCCGCCATATTGGCACCAGATTTGCACCAGTATGGGTTTTGGAGGGCATAACTACAAGGTGCACTACATAAAAATGGAGGGGAAAACAACGGAAGAGCGGATTTCTTAGGCTTAAAATAACGTTGTTTTCTCCAATGACAAAAATCGCGCGTTTTAGGTCTAAGAAAACACTATTCACAGCATCGGCTTCAGTATAACGCCCTTCTGTTTCTCGCTGCAGTGCCCCTTGCAGCTAACCCATTAAGGCTCCAGCATAGAGTTATATACAGTAATACTACGTCGTGTCACTGCTCTATAGGAAGGAGGGGAAACCTCCTTAAGAATTTTGTCCCGGGCCCCAAATAACCTTAATCCATCCCCGTTAGTTACATTGAGAATTTCTGCTGTGTTTCTACAAAAGGATCCCCATGCTTCACTTATAGGGCAGTGACACGACGTAGTATTATTGTATATAACTCTATGGTGGAGCCAGTTACTGGGTTAGCTGCAAGGTGCACTGGTGGGGAAAAAGAAGAGCGTCTTACTGAAGCCAATGCCATTAGACTGGATTTCTCAGGCCTAAAACGTGCGATTTTTGTCGATTTGTTGGCCGTTGCTGACATTTTTAAGCAAGTGGAATCTTTATTTTCCGATTACAACCTCGTGGCATAAGGCATTGGAGAAAACAACGGCTTTTTAAGCCTATGAAATCCACTCTCAAAGCACTGGCTTGACTAGAAGTGCCGTTGTTTAACCCACCATTTCAATCTAGTGCCCCTTGCAGGTATCTCTCTTGTGGCCATATAACGTCACTTGACGCTGCTCCACAGATTAAAGAACTCTCCCCGCCTACAGATACGACACTGGCGCGTTAAGTGGTATCTCGTTTTCTTTTCTGCTGAGTCATACTTCGCACTTGATTCGCCAGCAGGCCCAGCGATCGCCCGCGAGGACGCCGTATAATTAGAACGACGCACGCAAAAAATACGCACGCATGCGCTGTAGTTTTCATAACGCTACCGTAGCGGAAGTAGGTTTAGATAATTTTTGCGTTTCAGTTTCGCTATCTGCTAGTGACATCTGGCGAATAAAGTGCGAGAACCTGAGTCATTGCGCCGACGCATTACTGAAACGAGGCCCCGTTTTTGAAGCGCTGGCTGAGGTACGAGTGTCGTATCTGTGAGAGGGAGAGTTCGCGAATCTGTGCGCTGCTCTATATTGAAGAGATCACAATGGACCTATCAGCTTCAGTAATTATACAGATCTAAGCTTTACACATCACTGATTGGTTACCGACAAACAAACCATAGATCTTGACAGTAGTGGTATATTATCACTTAAAGAGTTCCGCCTATATTAAGGCAATAAGGTCACATTTATGAATAATCGGTCTTTTACTGACACACGAAAATGCTTCTCATCAGGATACGTTTAACTTGGTGAATCAGCGACATAAAAATGAGGTTTAGGTAAAATTCCAACGCCGAAGCAAACGAAATTACAGGTTGGAAGACGAATTGCGACGGGAGCTAGTATCGCAGCGCCAAATAGAGGAAAACATTGTAAATTCTAAAAACAATTCTAAAATTTCAGGAAGGAATCAACAACGAAAATTCAAGGCTCAGAAATGAGTAATTAACAAAAAAAATAAAACAATTAGTAAAAGATGAAATCTTATCAATACTGTGGCGAGATCAAGTGGCAGAATTTATTCATTTTAACGAAGCCTGCGAAACACATTGTTTTAAAACATATACTGCCTTCACGGATGTCCGACACGGCAAACAGTAACATGATTTTCTGTTATGGGAATGTCCACGACTATTACAGTACGTACGAGGTTTTTCGAATTTTTAAGGATTCCAGGCATGGAATTTTCTTTTTTTCCCCAGGACATTTCCAGCTTCTCAAGACTGGTATACGAACCCTGGAATCGACTATATAATAATTGTACGGATTTCACACTACGAACTTCGTCTAGGGCTGGACGTGCACTCACCACGTCACGCTGCTAAATCTCTCGTGCCGTGCAGTGCTGTTAGTGGCCAAATCAGGCTATGCATAATTTTGTAGTGCAAACACAAATACGTGCCGAGCCTTGTCCGAAATATTAGGCCGTCACTGGAACTTATAACAAAAGCATAAACTGTTTCGCGCTAGAGGTGGTAAACACGGCCGCTCATTTCGAGGCTTGACAATTTTTAAATGTGAAATTTATCTGAAACGGCAAGACCAGGCTGGTTGTCAGACTAGCCGGACGAATTTTGTCGTGTGAAATCAGTACTACACGTGACATAATTTAAATTAAAACTCGACTCAATGCCAAAACATGAAAGAAGGTGTTAGGGCACGTTTACGCAACCACTCGCTTTTGCATTCTCGCAGCTAGAAGCTAGAAATCACCTCAAATTCTAACATGGCGGCGGTTTTATGTCTGCCGCCTCGCATCGAAAACAGCAAATAACGTGAGTTCAGAGGCGTTTGGGAAAATTGTTTCGTCATGAGGATTTCTGTATATTATTGGCACGGATTACAAGACTGCAAGTATTTACTCAAACGATATCGGATTTAGCTAATCCATTTAGTGTTGATACCATGGCAATGTCACCTTTGCTATCGCGATTGAGTTCTAGCTGCGAGAATGCAAAGGCGAGTCGCTGCATAAATGCGCCCTTGGACCTTTTTGTACAACAATGTACATGTTAATTCTTGTAATTTGGGTGGTTTTTATAAACTCTTTCGGGCACACCACAAACTAAGAGAACTCGCCTTATAACCTTATTGTAGTCTACAAATTGTTATTGTTAGTAACAAAAAAAACCTTAAAAAATGTAGCAAAACCAGTCCTGCAATATAAACAAATAGGCCTAGTTAAAAAAAAATTAAGCGAAAAATTAACCCGCTTTGCAGTTGTGTGGACATTGTGGAGCTGTGTGAATTTTGTCTCTTCCTTTTCACAATAAACCATCTTGAGGAATAACCCTTCTTCACTTTAAAGGCTATTTTTTGACTCGGGAATAACTTTGTTGTTAGGAAAAATCCGGATAAATTTGCTCAATTTCCTGTGTTTTTGCACTATTAGTGAAGTTCTTGAGAAGAATTTAGCAAGTGCTTGGGAAGAACTCATCCATTATTGAATTATATTCACTCCTGCCAACATTATCCACAGAAAAACTCAACAACAAACTATTACTTTACTATACTTTGTTCCACATTATGTTTTCAGAAAACTGACTGTATGATGCCACGTTTTCTTCCACTACGAGTGCAAAAAATCCGTAAAAATCCCATTTGTAAACTCTAACAGTAACTTAAGTCTACAAGTGTGATATCCACATCCAGTCAGTTTTCTGAAAACATAATGTGGAACAAACTATAGATGAAGCCTGTGCTATGCACGGGGCCGGTCATGAATTAAGTTTACAGACACACTGTTCCCGGCACACTTTTCCCGACATTTTTCGTGCCAGTGCCTCGTACATCTTGTGAGCCGTATGTGAGTTGATCGACCACTCCCTCCTGGCTGCACTAGCCATGCTGGTAGAATGGAAGAGTCCACTTACTCGGCCTTTTTTTCTTAACTGCTCAGCCGGATCCAGCATTATTATAAGGATTACAGATCTGGATCGGATAACCAAGTCAACCAGGTCACTGGGTCAATCGGGTCAAGTTTTAGGCGGGGTCACCGGGTCTGAGCACCGGACCCAGTGACCCGACCTGACCCGGTGACCCAGAAATTCGAGTCAGACCCAGTGACCCGGAATTTCGGGTCAAACCCGGTGACCCGGAACTTCGGATTAGATCTGGTGACCTAGCTTGACCTCATTAGCTGACCTGATTCGAACCTCCAAGAAAATCTTGGACTAAAATAATTGCAATTTTTTCCTATGTTAGTACTGAAAGTGATTACCACTGTTTGTATGGAAAATATTTTTCTTTTCTTTGGTATATCCATCCAATAATATTAAAAATAACAATAACAGTCAACAAAGTCACAATTTTTTTTTTCTAAGTAGATCCGGCCTTACTAAAATTTACTACTAAATTAGTTTTTCTTAATGCTTAACGATAATAAAAATTGTTTCATTATATTTCCAAGCGTTGTAATGAAGAACATAAAGTACGTTGCTAAGTTAATTTGTGACAGCCAGTGAAAGCGGGCTTAGCAATCCAGCACAGCAGTAAGGCTTGACATTTACACCACAACTTATTCTATCTGACGAGAGAATATCGGTTTAGATCCCCGATTTACGACAAGCAAATCCAGAGTTTTACTCTTGTAATACTATCTGTTTGTTACAGTGGCTCACTCATCATTCATCAGCCGGGGAAGGGGGGGGGGGGGGGGGAGGGCAAAGATTTTTATTTGATAGTTTAAAGTGAACACGTGCCCAAGAACACTGGGTCAAACCAGGTCTGGCCGGGTCACTGGGTCAAGCCATGTTGGCCAACTTGGCCGGGTCACCAGGTCACTTGTGCAGTCCACAGCACTGGGTAAAAAAAATAGTGACCCTGTCCACCTATTTTATTATGTGACTATCATCGACATCTTCAAAAGTCTTTACCTCAAGAATCAATTTAAGTTCCAATTTCAGTAACATTTGTTGAGTGCCGATTTAATTTTACCCCAAGTAAAAACTTCGGAAGACACTTTGATTTCAGCGATATTTCGTCAACATGGTAAGGTCCACAGGGGCTTTAGGCATGCCCTTGTGCAATTGCTAACGGGTATATACGCTACACTAGAATACTCCGTACTAAATAGTAAGTTTGGAGTCGGCTGGCTATATCTGATGTCTTTCACCTAAAGCCTGCTAACGAAATATCGCTGAAGTATTTCAATGGTGGAAATCAAATTTACCACAAATTCAAGAAGCTTAAAACCGGACTGGCTTCCACAAGCTAAAAAGCAGAAACTACTTGCTTAAGTTGCTTGTATGGGGCTCCATTCTACTGAATGTTAGACACCCACATTTAGGCCTATTGATGGCAGTTGATCACTTAAAATCAAGCTGCTCTCAACCATAGAGATCTCTAGACAGACTGTTTTGCCCTTGTTTTGGCTCGTCCGTATAATTAGGGGATGAGAACATTACCCTGTAGCAGAATCTGAGCGAGGCGCGACGCTACGTCGCAGTACGGCTGGCAGTGTTGCAGTACGATTTATCTTGCTCTTTTTTCTGTCTTAGTCTTCTTTTTGCAATAACTTCGCCAAAAAATTGACCCATTTTGACGTTCAAATACACCATTTTAACCGTTTTTTCGAGAGCTTTTGAATGGTGCTATTGTCATGACGATAGCTTTGGTCTTTCTCAAGTTGTTTAGCAAAAACAACCTACAAAGGTCTCGACAAAAAGTTGTCGCAAGAAACTTGTCTCATGAACCCAAATAGGCCTAACTCAAAATTTTACAAAATGCAAAATTCCATCTTCACACCATTCCTGCCACCCGCAGACACCTCCCTCTTCCCGCAGACCGTTTTTAGTTTGCAAAAAGCTTGTCGCAAACCGGCTGAAAATATTCTGCTTCTGAGAGAGCATGATAGGCACCTTGCTGGTGGTAAATTAACAAGCTGAAGCCAGTCCTGTTTTCAGCTTGTTAATTTACCACCAACAAGGTGCCTATGCTCTCATCCACAGCGTATTCTCTACTGACGAGCCCAAACAAGGGCCACAAAGTCTGTCTGAGATCTCTACATGGCTGAGAGCAGGTTGATTTTAAAGTGGCACCATCACCGATTGGAAAGCGAAAGAAAATACCCTGGCGCCATCTAGCGACAGTCATATTGTTAACCTTTATGGCTTGCTTCTAAGTCGAACCAAATTTTCACTCAGTAATTTTAGGTCGTGGCTTGTTTGTTTCGTTAAAAGAAATGCCGTTGTGCAGTCTTTTGCTTGATGCAAGCAAGTGCTAGATGGTACTACATAGCGCTAGATGTTGTCAGATTTCGTCCGATTTCTATCGGTGATAGTGCCACTTTAAGCGACAAATTCAACACCACGGGACGATTATTCCGTTTTATTTTACCACACAAAGACTAAAAGCTCGATAAATTCGATTTATCGACTACTCAAGTTTTCCACAAGGATCAAATCAAGTACCTTTAGCTTTTATTATTTGTGATCATTCTTACTTACCACAAAGTAAATTTTTAGCAAGGGTTGAAAGTTTAGTAGAGTTTTGAACTGCAGTAACTGCCTACAGACTCACCAGGAACATAATTACCAGTTCACAAGTTCACACATAGCAGTCACCACTTGTGATTCTTTGATCACTCCATCCCTTCGGGAAAAATTACTTACGATATGTCACCTACAGTCTACTGTAAGTACTTTTGTTTAGTAAATACTAGTTAACGCTGATAAAACCAAACAAAAAAATAGGCCTATTTCGTGCCAAAATAGGCCTAATTCGTGCATTTGTAGGCCTAACTGCACGTCACGTCATCCAGTAGATATCAACTAACTACTGTCATAATACGTACAACCATGTAGGAAAAATATGATCCAGATATCAAACTATCCCCATGCTTTTAGTGATAACTTAAGTTCTTACTTTTTTGTAGACAACCGCATGTTCGCCAAACCAGATCACCTTTCCAGGTGCAGACACCGCAAATTTCGCCATTGCTCTCGATTAACCGCTAAAGAATTGAATGAAACTCGGTATGAAACAACCTTCAGGTCTGCTGTTAAATTGTTAGCAGATCATCTGTTGAATGGGAGCTTACGGAACGTGAGGCATTTTATATATGTGTATACAACACACGCGGAAACAGGTGACACCAAATCGGAAATAAATGTTCAGGATGAGGAAATAACGGTTACTCAATGTTTGCAATAAACTCTCAGGTATTAACTGTTTAATGGGAAACCGACACCCTAGTTTGCCGCGGTGAGCTCAGAGATCAAGAGGCCAAGATTAAGACATCAAGATCAAGACCAAGGTTAAGATCAAGAGACGGGTAATTAAGAAGCCTATACATTTGATAACATGGTTTCATTAATTTAGCTTGTTTAATTCTGAAGCCTTACTGGACGTTTTAATTCAGATGACTTAAGATGAACTTCCTTAATCCTGAACCTTACTGGAC
>JAHWFP010074650.1:0-10040 GCA_023313725.1 Lithobius niger
TAACAGTAATGGTATGAATGAAATTCCAATCTGTATTCAAAAATCAGATTATTTTGAGGAGATAAGAAGTTTTGTAAAAGTAGGCTGCTCCTGGGCACAGTGAGGATTCCACAAATTCATCAAATACACTACACGAAACGTAGTGTATTTGATGAATTTGTGGAATCCTCAATGTGGCCAGGAGTAGCCTACTTTTACGAAATCTAAACTGTAGCTTGTTTATATTTTCTAATTCATTAATAAGATAAGTAATGAAAGCCATGAATACGTAATTTTTTTGGAAACACTAGATAAAAAAACACTGCATCTCTGAGGGCGACCCTAAATCCTTGTGACGTATATTCAGCTTTTCTGAGCGCTATTCTGAAAGTTTTATTGTATTTTTTATCTTCAGGAGATTCTGTTTGAAGGTAAGCATTACATAAAATGGAAAATATGCATGGAAATGATTGGATGCATTGGTGCTGTGCTGGAAGCTGCCGGCTACTACTATAGTTAAACATGTATAGTTATTTTCTCCCGTAGAAAAGACATTTTTGCATAATTATTTTATGATGTGGTTCCAGTACTACACCTAACAAAATTATACTATGACAAGTCTATCCTTCTGCAAGTGGGTTTCAAATTTCTTCAGGAGATACAGGTCTATGATCAAAATAAGGAGACTGCTAGTGTTTCTGCTGTTTTTTATCTGTCATAGTGTTCCTGATTGTTGCCTTTGTGATGGAGCCTGTCATGCTGTGTCCACCAACCTGCTGGACTATGTTTCCTCCCTTCTTAAACCAGGTAAATGCGTCAGGCTGGAGATGGTTATGTAAACTATGTTTGCCCGTCGCCGATACTCTTACTGAGTGGAACAGAGTTATCCGCCACATCATGCACAAATAGCACTTGCTTGCTACTAAAGTCATGAACCTTACTGTTGAGGTCCGAAAGGGTTTTGCTAATATGGGTTGTCCAAGTTGGGGAATTTGACAGATTCCTGAAGTGAAATCCTAAAACATAGCAGGTACCTATTTTGCCAAGTGGGATTAGGTGCAGCAGAAAACTCTCTCCCATGCCAAATTGGTTGAACCTACTGTCTCCTGCCTTCTTAAAGACCCCTTATATAATGTTGGTTTCTTTGCTAATGCTTTAAAAGTCCTTGGATCGGGTCCCAACTTAACCCCTCCACGTCCTGATGATACTACTACACATGAAAGTAGCTCTGTTCGCCAGCAGTCAATTTTTGGCAACACTTCTTAAACTCACACACGCCCAGCTACCTCAACTGGCCTTACCTCTCACTCGTGCAATGCACCAAACAGACAAGAGCTGCTCCACCCTCGTCCTTGGACTCTTGTTACCCTTCCTGAATCTCTGTAATGTGTGGTGCAGTGGCAACCCGGACCACTGCACTGTGACTGAGGTTGGCGCTAATGACCAAGCTGTCGACGCGCCATTAAGCCTCATCTCCCCCCCTTCCTGAAACAAATGTCGACGAATTTGATGATTTCAGAATGCAACTTTGCCGGAGGGACTATCGTCACCTCAAAAATAATCGGAATAATAATCGTGTACCCAATGAAGCTTTCCCTCCAGTTGCTAAATTGGGAAATGCAAACAGGCCTGTTTTGCCATCTTGGGCCACTCAACAACCTACTCTTAATGCACAATCCCCGACTACTGCTAACAACCAAGCCGTGCCCCCTAACGCTTCAGCAATTGATCACAAAAATCTTTGTTGGTGGGCTCCACGTTAGTACAAAAGTGGAGTACATTCAAAGTTTTATTAAAACCATCTTTGGGCTTACTGCGGGTTGCTTTCCACTGCGTACATTTTACCCAACTTATAAAACGTTTTGTGTCACTGCTGACAGCATCTTTGTGGATGTCATCATTGGTTCTGATGTCTGGTAACTAGGTTCTCATGCCGCCCATTTCACCGGACAAAGATGCAAATATACAAGAAACCCCACTACCTCCATTCAGACTGCTCCCTCTTCTGCCATAAATGATCCCCTAAGGACCTTATGATGGGCAAAAAACTATTGATCACTTTTTTTAAGCCAAATCTTCTCAACCACCCAGCTGTGGTTCCGGTAAGCAATATTACTGTCCAGAAAAAAAAACTGAAGCTAACTTAAAACGAAACCCTAGTGTCTCAAGGAATTGGAATGATATGACTAAAGGCAACGAGGATGGAAATTGTCTGCACTTCTCTGGTTCGGAAGAAGTACCCAACAATTTAACACAAGATGATCTGGATACTGATCCTAATGCGTTTAAATTCAAGAGTAAAATTTTTTCTCCAAATGTTGTCTGCTAAACAGGACTGCTAACAAAATTTTCCACCCTCTTAAGCTTTCGAACTTCAATGCTCAGGGGTTGCTCACAAGCTTGACGAACTCAAACTTCATGTGGCCATGAAAAATCCGGGTGTGATTTGTGTCACTGAGACACAACTTACTATCAGAATGGATAAACTGCATCCTTGGGCTTCCTGGCTTCACTCTGCATCGTTGCGACAGGGAAATAAATCACAATGGTGGTGTTGTCATCTATGTTTAATCTGGAATCCCCTCGACTCTCCTTGGGTCTTCTACTGGCCCTCATGGGGAGTGGCAATTCATAGAGAGTGGCATGGAGAGTTTTGCTAAGGATAGTCATTTGTATATTGGCTTGTTATCGGATCCATAAAATTAACCTGCTAGACAGCAGGCCAGCTCTCCTTTCTTCTCACAAACATTTTATTACTCAGTCCAAGGGATGCCAAATGATCCTCACAGGAGACTACAATTTCCTACTGTTAACTTGACCATGCTCCTTAATTAGAGCTGCCTTTGAATTTCTAAAGTTTTATGCAAGATCATGGCCTCCTCCAGCACGTTGTGAAACCCACCAAACATAGACCTGGACAAAAATCTAGTTTACTTGATCTTGTCATTACCAACACTGACCTTACTGTTTCCTCCATTGTCAACCCCTCCCCCATGGACTCAGCGACCATGATGTTATCTCTTATGATCTCCAAATTGTTTTTCACATTAAACTTCCTGGCGGTCCCTGTCCCAATTACAGGAAAGCTGACTTGAAGTTAATTAATGATATTTTTGGCTGTATTGACTGGCCTACAAAGCTTGGGGGTGGAACGTGGACACCCATCTTGACATTTTAGAGAATTTTATTCTTGGTGTTATTAAGAACTTCATTCCTATGTGTACCACCTCTATCAAAAGTGCTTCACCCTGGATGGACCCCAACATCAGGCTCTTGATTATGCAGAAAGAGCGTGCCTATAATCACCTACATAATTTCCCCTCCCCTTCAAATCTGGCCCTGTTCAATGCTTCCCGTTGTGCTGCCGTTTCTGGGCTTCGCCCTGCTTGTCGCGGTTATAAAGAATCTTTCATTCTCAGACCTAATCGGACCGTAAGTCTCTTTTTTCTTCGTAAATCGTAATAGAAAGAATGCCACCACAACCTGTCTGGCAAAAAACAAGGTTCCTTGCTCGATTACCATAATATTGCGGTCGTATTTGGCTCTCACTTTGCCTCTTCTTATCTCCTAACCAGCTCTCCTATTGATGCTGCTTCATTCCAGCTCCTTTTCTTTGCTCGGACGTGGAAAATGCTTTCATTGCTTTAAGGGACGATTTTTCCAGTGATCCTGATGGAATTTCCCCTCTCTTTCTTAAATCTTGTGCAAAATCTCTTGCAAAATCTTCCTTCTTCTTGTTCCTTTTCTTCCTGTACTATTCCTACCGAATGGCAACATGCAAATATCACCCCTGTACATAAGGGTGGTTCCCTCCATGATGTTAATAATTATCACCCTATTAGTTTGCTCTGTGTAGCTTCTAACATTCTTTAAAGGTTTCTTCATAAATCTAGAATGAGCATTTGTCAAAGTCTCAATATTGTTTTAAAGTTCCATCATGGTTTCCTCCCGGGTCACTCCTACTAATCCAACCTTCTTGAAACTTACAACCACCAAACCACCTTACTGGGCAAAGGTATACAAGGTGATCTTGTATTCTTCGACTTTCGAAAAGCCTTTGATTCGATCTTCCACTCTCTCCTTCTTTACAAACTGTCCTCTTTCAATTTTCCCAAAACACATATTGCTTGGATCAATTCTTATCTTTCTCATAGACGACATGGTGGTAGTGTCGGAGGTTCCACTAGTGACTGGGTCCCCATTACCTCGGGGCTCCCACAGGGGTCTGTTTTGGGTCCCCTTCTTCTCAACCTTTTCTTGAACGACCTTCATTTCGTCATACGCTCCTTTAGCAGGAGCCATGTGAATACCCTAAAAATTCTCTCTCCCACTTGGTGGAAATCTTGGTGAAGATAAGTGGGTGAGAGAATTTTTCCACCAAGACAATGACGCCATTGCCATCTGGTCGACCTAAAACTGTCTTGTCCTTAATCCCCTCAAATGAGTGGTGCTGCATTTTGGGAAAAACACGGATTGTTGGTTACACATTGGTTATACTACCATTTTCTACTGACACGTACCGTAGGGACTTCATCATTCTGGTTGATTCGTCTCTGAAATTTCATACCAATACGGATTACATCGTTGGCAAAGTCTTCAAAAAGCACACTATATTTTTAAAACTTTCTCTGACTTCTCACCTAAGCTGTTTGCTCTCCTGTACAAAACCTTCCTTCGAATTCTGCACTCAGGTTGGCCGTCCCTGTTATGCTTATTTCGTCACAAGTCTTAAACCTGTCATCACCACCTCACACTATGAGGCCTCTACTTAAACATTTTTCTTACGATGAACGTTTTCGCAAACTGTACTTGACCTTGGTCAAAACCAGGTTCCTCTGGGATGATCTTATTCTCAATTACCAAATCTTAAACCACACTATTGACGCCCAGGCAGCCAACTAATTTTCTCTTCCTCACATTATGACCAGGTGGCATCCCCTCAAACTCTGCGGAATTATCTCTTCCGGTAATGTTCGGCACCGATTTTTTTTCTAAACGTGTGGTCGAGGCCTGGGTTGACCTTCTTGTTTCAGTTGCTCTTTCCACGTTGCTTAACTACTTAAAAAATCTGCTGATCCGTTTTCTTGGTTAGGCTGTTCCTGGCGGTTGGCCCTTGGTTTGGTAGTGATTGGGGGGGCAGCAACTTCGTTACTTTTGCTTGCATCGTCGGATTTTCTATTCTATTCTTTTCAATTCTATGATCAGATCAAGATTTGAAGTTTGTTCAATATCTCTGTAGTCAAAGTGGCAACCCAGACCACTGGTCTATGACTGAGGTTTGCGCTAATGATCTGGCTGTCAATGAGCGTCATTTCTCCTTCGATCTTGCTGGCAAATAGAGTAGAAAAGATAACTCAGTAAAAAAGGCACATTTGTGCGTGTAGTGACATGCCTTGATGGGGGTATGTTGCTCCTATTTGAAAACATTTTCTCCGTTGCACAATTAAAGTAAAATTGAAATGTAAGTGATGCTAAATGGCCATTCCATGAGCCATGTTGTGCTAGCGAGAGCTCGTAAGCAGAGTTGTGTACTTGAGCAGTGCTTTCACTGATTTCTGCACAAGATCCAGTGACTGATAGGAAACTAGAGAGGCTGTAGCCACAAACTGGAAAGATGAAATTAATACCATGCATGTCGTGGCATAGAAACAGGTTTAAACAGGAGTTTTAACATCTGTCATCATGTTTCATACTTGCGACTTCATCAACCAGATGCCAAATGTCTTTGTCATGCACTATGCTGTAATGTTGACTATTCACCAAGGTGGTAGTCGGCCCTGACCATTGTCTTCAAAATTGTTGTGGAATGTCATATTCAGTATTTTGTTGTTGGCAGACTGAGGCTGTATGGCCCATCGACAGGTCAAACGTTAGTGTCAACCTCCGTCACAATGTAAGTCGCCTGGGTTGCTACTGTACCACGGTATTACAAAGATTTTAAAGACCAAAAGCTAGATATTATCATTTATCTGTGCCTCCGATAAAAATCTAAAAATCTAATCGACGGGTGGAAAGTCTAATCACCTAAATTGAAGCATAGGTCTCGTGGAAAGTGGAAACGGCAGCAAACACCATATCCACAAGCTCATCATGAAATGTAAGTGGCCGTTGATACAAATTACATTCGGTAAGGGTATCCCCCTTAAAAGTCAGCAACGTGTTAGGTTCGTGAGGCCAATATGTAAGATGGCTAACACCAACTCTCTTCAATGATTGCGAGATAAGCTGAATGCTTAGTCAGGCCAGTGTTCTTAATGGCCAGTATTATTTGTTTGTTCCACAAGTCTTACCAAGCAGCATGCATCCTCTGATCAAGAGTTGAAAAAGTGTCCAATGGAACAAGACTAGGTGTCTTTAAATAGGACCTGAATGGACCCCATCCTTGCAATATCAGCAAGCTCATTCCTAGCTATTGCAACATGGCCTAGACACTGCAGAAAATTACAGTATTCTGCTGGCCTGGTAAGCAGGAAGGCAGAGTTTGGATATTCTGGGATAGGGGGTTCTGTGAAGATGGTATCACTAACGAACGTAAAATCCGTGCCTGATGTTCATTGATACATTCACCAGAGAGTTCAAGTGCCAGTAACTCTTTCTAAAATAAAAAATAGCCTGAAGGAAGATGATGCGAAACAGTCATTCCCTCATGCACACAAGCACATGCCCCACCCAGTCCTTACACCGATCCATCAGTGGAAATCCACCAATATCCAACATAGTGATAACACAGCTGCCAAAACTCTTCAAGAACATTTCAAGTGGAGAGAAATGTTCAGGGACAGCTGCCAGAAGGGAAATGAAAATGCCACTTAGACACGCCAAGGAGACACTAGTATCTCCCTAAATCATAGGTCGCAGGGAAATTCAAAGGCCAAATCCGGACAACACTGCTGGATCCTTTCACAGAAATTTCAGACACCCACCCCATCAAGTAGGACTGGTTTGTACAGCATGAAGTCGCAATGCTCTATGAACGGCTAGCTGTTGCGAGCTATTGTCATAGGAGGGGGAATGAAACATTATGGTGAGATCACTGCATGTAGGCTGACCACTGGAGATATCAGAACATCCCAGTAGCCAAAGGCAGATTATTATGGTGCACATACTAACGTCCGAAGGTTTGCGTCACAAAGCAAACCATATACCATGTAAGCATATTCATTAAAGACGGGAAAGCCAAAGGCTCACAAGAAATAACTAAATACAGATGCAAACCTATTTACGTTGCCTTTTGGAATTATATGTCAGACTGCCTGAGCGGGGAATCGAACTCAGGACCTTTAAAACCAAAGGCCAAGGTCCTACCACTGAGCCAGAAACAAGGCCGTGTCAGTCTGACTCAGCGGTAGGACCTTAGCCTTTGGTTTCAAAGATCCTGGGTTCGATTCCCCGCTCAGGCAGTCTGACATATAAGTCCAAAAGGCAACGTAAATAGGTTTGCATCTGTATTTATTCAAGCATAATCATTGGTATACGTATGACTGTGCGATATGCACCCCATGATGAAGTATGCAACAGAACCCACTCAATGTTAGCGCCTAGGAATTCTTCTCCAAAACTGCAAGGCACATTTGTGCAACTCAAGATAGTGCACAGTCAAACACTAGATCAAGGAAACGTACCCACAGGACCAAATATCTGTCACAAGCAAAAAAAGAGGGTCATTGTGTGGCGACCGCTGAGGCCAAAAGTTAACACACATTGTTTTGTTAAGCAGAAACTGGAGACCACTGCAGACTGTCTTTCACTGTACCCTGTTAATTTCCAGATACAGCTTCACACTGCAAATTCAATTGGAAGTTGACTATTTGAAGTTATGTTATGCTTGTTTTGACGAGAATTAAACCACTGGTTTTATAGCAACGCAGTAAACACTGATTAAAACCGAGGTTACTGCAACATAGTAACACAAGGTTAAACCAAGTCATAATTACAGCATGTCTATTAACTTATTTTCTAATAAATAAATACAAAATTTATATGTTTGTGTAACATATAAATAATTAACACCTTACAGATTGCATGATTGTTTTATTAATACAGAAGCTAGTTTTAAGCACATTTCTCTGGTCGACTAATGCATTAGAGTATAACAGTGCACCAACTGATTTGATAGGAAATTAACACACTCGGGATGTGCCAATCCATGTGAAAGTCAAGATTGTCGGAACTTGATATAAATATAACAAAATGAAAAGAAACAGAAAATATTATTAGTACGTAATTCTTCTCATTTCATTATCACGGTCTCTTGATATTTCCCAACATTAAACAATGACAAGTTTGCTGGGAGCAAACTATTTTGTACTCAGATAAATTATCATAACTTCCACTGCATTCTTGGTATTATCTAGACACACGGTAGTGTGTCACGCCAAGTAGACAACAAACATCACATCAAACATTACATCAATTAAATTGTCGAGGTTGTAAACCATTGTAGAGCGACGCCATAGCATCAGTGTCTTTTATCTTGAAGCATAGTTGGGCACATTTCAGGTACTTGAGGAAAAATAATAATGCGGCACAAAAGATTAAATTGTGTTGAAATCGAGAGCAATGACACACCTGACAAAAAATTAACTCGTGTAGGAATGCCAGCTAAGCTGCTTTCATTGCAAAATCTTACCCTCAACAACGTTGTAAATGTGTTACTGCTAGCAAGCTAATTCGCTCATCCCCATGTTAAATCCCATAGGGTGATTATTCATCGATACCAAGATAACGGGGAGGCTTCCAGCTATGAAATTGGACGAATGGGTGCAGTACAATACGAACTGCATACCTTTAATGGCTTGGAGCCTGGGGGCATAACGGGGATGACGTACGAGGGCGCGTAAGTACGAAAATATTGTCAAAACTATAGTTAGTATTGTTGGCATCGTCTCTCATTGGACGGCTAAAGTTTGGGCAATGAGAACATGGATAGCGATGTGCGTTCCTAGACACACACTAGTGTATCACGATAAATCTAAAAAACGTAGCAAAGAAATTGTATTCACGTCCAATTCACGAAAAATAAACCAACTGTAAAAACAAAGCAATATAAACAAAGCCAAAAACTGGTAAAGAGGCCACCAAGTTGAGAGTGGTTCGGCCCTTGAAAGGAGTGATATTAACACACCAAAACTCACTAAACAAAAACCAATCACAACAATATTAAAACCAAACCAAAAACCTATAAAGAGGTGACTAAGTTGGGAATGGTTCGGCCTATAGGCAAAATGTAGTAGCAAATTGTTGAAAACCAATTTCTTGTTGTCGTGGCACTTTATAGTACACATCTGCACAGAAGTGGATTTGAGTCAATACACAATTTTAAAAAAGGAGTGATATCATATCAAAAACCAAAACTGGTAAAAGGGGCCGCCAAGTTCTGAATGGTTCGGCCCTTCAAAGAAGTGATATCAACACACCAAAACTTTCGCCAACTTTATCGCACCGAATAATACTTAGGACGTTAAATGAAAATTTGAACATTGCTACCAAAAGTAGCAATGTTCTAGTTTGCATTTAATCTTCGAACTATTAGGCGGTGCAATTAACTTGCCGAATGTTTTAGTGTGTTGATATCACTCCTTTGAAGGACCGAACCATTCGGAACTTGGCGGCCCCTTTTACCAGTTTTGGTTTTTGACATGATCAGTACTATACTGCAAGAGCCTCTTTTACCATTGACCATTTTTTAATTATAAAAAGCTAATCTAAAAAAACACCCAGCATTTGTACGATGTTTTTTTCCCACTTGGCAACACAAAGAGTGATTTAGAAAAATGACTAATCTCGAATGGTATTTTCAAGGAAGTTACGCAGCTGCAATATAAACTAGACGAAGGCACCCAACCGAAAGAATTCATAGTACCATATGTGGTTAATTATCAGTGGTAAAACCATTGAAATTGAACTGAAGCTTCAGGCCTGGTGATAAGTCCTTGTTGGACTGTTGAATTCTCAAACATAGCTTTACAGAGAATATTGAATGATCACAACTTACAGAGTTTATTTATCCGATGGCATAAACGTGTCTTGCTGCTAGTTTATAGTGCCATTTTTAATTTTTT
>JAHWFP010074651.1:0-10608 GCA_023313725.1 Lithobius niger
ATTTACCAAATTACCAGCATAAAATAAAGTGATTTAATGCCAAATTTGGAAATCGTACCACTGACGTTCTAGCTTCCACATCCCTAATTTTGGCCCTCCCGTAATCCAATCTTCAAACATAAACTCATATTTTATCGCCAACGCTTCATTCAAGAATGCTCTTTTTTTCTCTCTCTCTCTCTCTTTTAGACGTTCGTTGACAGATTGTTTACATGATCCCCGTTTTTATTTTCGCATAAATGTATACAAACAAGGCGCACACTCATCATCTAATATTCTTTTAAGGAGATTCTCCGTTGGCTACAAAACAAGTGCGCCCCTGTTTTGGCAACACTTGAGGTGTTTGTGGTTTGGACCAACGGAAACACGGTGTCGACTTTCGGCCACAAGGGCGCGATATCGGACTCCCGCCATTTTGGCACAAGAACACGTGACTGTTTTCTGTCAGGCTCACACACAACTTCGGCGTTGGTCGTTGAAAGCAGGGTCTCCTTCACTTTCAGGCCTGACTGAATTAATACTCCACGGTTCGTCGTACAGAATCGTGAAAACATGGGAGTTCACGCATGACACGGGTATAGAGCAGTGACATTTGCCGCCATATTGGCACCAGTATGGGTTTTGGAGGGCATAACTACAAGGTGCACTACATTACAATGGAGGGAAAAACAACGGAAGAGCGGATTTCTTAGGCTTAAAATAACGTTGTTTTCTCCAACAACAAAAATCTCGCGTTTTAGGACTAAGAAATCACTCTTCACAGCATCGGCTTCAGTATGACGCCCTTCTGTTTCTCTCTGCAGTGCCCATTGCAGCTAACCCATTAAGGCTCCAGCATAGAGTTATATACAATACTACGTCGTGTCACTGCTATACACCGTTAGATGGCATTAAATTGCAACAGAAATTATGCCCGCTTTTTCAATACGACACATAGTATAGGCTAACCTAAAAAAAAACTGAAAAATGAAAAAAAAACCTTCCCGATTTGATATTTCAAGCGTGTGAAACGTTTTGCTAGTGTTCGCTTAAAGACCCGACCAGACAGAAGAAAATGTCGTGCGAAGCGATGCGTTACTACGCGCCTACAAGTTCAAAATTGATGCACGCAAGTAGCAAGTGCTGCGCTTACTGACCGATTTTGACATCTTTGGTACACTATCATACATCTCCATGGAGCCGCAAGCAGCCAGTTGGTTAGGCACACGCTTTACGCTCGTTTCATCGTAGCATGGGAGCAACGTATTTCAACATTTACAGTAACTGCCGCTAGGCGCATTGAAAGCACATATGCTCGGAGATATTATGCTATAGGGCAGTGACACAGCGTAGTATTATTGTGTATAACTCTATGCTGGAGCCTTAATGGGTTAGCTGCAAGGGGCACTGCAGAGAGAAACAGAAGGGCGTCATACTGAAGCCGATGCTGTGAAGAGTGATTTCTTAGACCCACAACGCGCGATTTTTGTTGTTGCAGAAAACAACGTTATTTTAAGCCTAAGAAATCCGCTCTTCCGTTGTTTTTATGTAGTGAACCTTGTAGTTATGCCCTCCAAAACCCTTACTGGTGCCAATATGGCGGCTAATGTCACTGCTCTACAGGATACTTAGTTACTTACAGCGTTTATTTCTGTGTGAGCGGCACGCCAGAAAACGTGGCATTCTTCTTAAGAATTCCAATGTTGTAGCCGTAAACAAAAATTTACGGTACCAGCGTCCATCCTTAAATGTTGATTACCAATTTTGAGTCCACCTAATTTAAAGGTACCTTCCTTAAACAGCCAAACGCTGATCGCCATCCGCGCAAGTTACCATCGCACCGTTTCGCGAGACTTTTCATAGTAATACAAGGCCAACTAAGATACTAGCTGCGTTCCTCAGCTATCGTCTCAGTTGGCCTTGGACTTAGTAGACGAAACAGCATCAAAGCAAAAATTGGGTCGGCGCAAACCGAAATGATTTTCGTATTTTAACATCTCACTTTATAATTTTTTAGGCTAGTACCTTATAATTTTTTTCGGCGATCTATTGGCATAAATAATTTTAATTTTTACTGCATTAGTCCTTTTGATTTTTGATCTCCTGGTAATTATTAGCAAACTGTTAAAACTTAGTACATGCACACACACACAGATGAAACGTCAAGGTTATTGCAAGCGCGCAAAGGATCATACAATCGTAGGATGCTATTAAGTTAGTTCCTAATATTCAACAGAAAATCGCCTAGACGCCACATTTTAAAACGGATTTTTAGCAAGGGATTGATTAAAGGTAAGTAAATGGAACTTTGGGGCTGTACTTGATGTGGAGGCTCGAGAAAAATGGCGCCGGGAGGAATGTATCTTTAAGACCTCCTACCAAGAACAACGAGTTGGCAACATTTGAAGCAAGGACTGCCGTTTGGTATTCATAGACACTACCGGTAAGATGGCGATCACTGTCCAGAAAATCTGGCACACAGCAAAACACATGCGACTATTGAAGACTGTCAACAATGTTGGTATATGGGCGTCTTGTTTTTACTGTTAGGGCGTACGAACCCACACTGGGTTATCCGTCCTACGACCATGAGAGGGGCAATTTAGCTGGAAAATTCCTAGCGAAAAACCCAGGACCTTGGACATGCCATAAAACAATGGACATGAGCACGCGACACCACAGGGCCCTTCTTGTAAGGCCACTTCGAACTATGCGGCGAAATTTCTTCCCTGATGAAGCTCTCACCCTGCCGATGGATTTCGAACTAATGCAACTGACCTAACCTAACCTAACGCAAAGAACTAAACCAATCTTTCTTCTTTGACATAACAAGCTACGTATCAACAATGGGATTTTCAACTACAGTAATGCATTGCAACTGTCTTAGCCAAGCCACCTCGGATTTCATTTGGAACAAAAGCTTCCTGCGACTGTCAAATTCTCTCACTGTTATACCACACGCCATGGCTGTTTGCTGTGACGTGCATATCACGGGACTGGGCTAGTCCAATCAGATGGCCAAACAGCCGTTGTTCTCGTTCGTCATTGGCTAACTCATGGTGACGTCACGGCAAACAGCCATTGCGCATGGTTTAGATCCCACTGACGCCTCATTCAGCAGTCGGTATGTCCTTCCACCACGCAGGCACCTTAGTAGAGTAGGCCCTGACCCAAGAAAACATCGCCCCCCCCCTCACCTCGAGCGAATGAGCGTCTCTACCCTTCTCACCAAGATAAACGGTAACCGGAATTAGTTCGACATCCAAATAAACTTTTATCTCGAGCTCTGGCTTTTCTCAATGCCATCTTCACTTTCGTTTGCTGATTCCCAAACATCCTACCGCGCTGCTGCTTGCCCCAAGTCTTGGACTGACAAAGCAGCCACTGATTTCTAAGAAAAAATCTGGATGGAATTTCCATTTCTGGGGGCGCGAAAATCATCGACTGGCCGTAGCCAGACACAAGACAAAGACAACAGTATTGTAGTCACCCTGGTGTAGAAAAGGAGGACAACAAGCGCTTGATATGTCTGTTTACGTTTTTTGAGCGAGCAAAGTGAGCAATTTCCACGTAAACTAAACCTTTTCAGTGAGTTTCTCGCTTCTGTCACAATATTTCATTTTACACCTTCGTAGGAGCTTACTTCTGGAGGAGAAGACGAACAAACGTGGAAACACACAAACAAATCGTATGTGTTGAACGATGTAGATGAAATGTAGGCGTGCCGAGGAAAGTGATGGATGAACTGTGAGCAATAAATTAAATTAGTTTGCGTCAAAATAATAAGTACATCGATTTTGTAATGCTCTGGGAATCAAAGAAATTACACGAAGCATGGATCGACGCCAATGGAGTGAGCGAAGCGACTGACATGGCTAGTTTACATAAAGAATAAATCACAAGGAAACAAACAGCCTGCATTAAAGACTGGCCTTTTGAGACTACATGATACATTAATACGAGAAATAAGGAAAGACAACCTGCCTAGACTGGGACTTGAACCCAGGATTTCCGGCTTAAGCGGTCCGCGCACACGGCGACCAGGTCGCACGGCCAGTGGTCATCGCGGTCCGTGCGGCTACGTCCGTTTTTTATCGATAATTCACGATCACGTGGTGAATGAACACGGAGCAAGTGTGGTCGCTGTGTGGCCGCCTGCACGCCGCCCGGGATCCCAGTGGCCGCGGCGACTGTCTGGCCGCCACGGCCAAGTGCACGTTCTACATATACCGTAAAAATTCTGGTTGGCTGTAGCGACCTGGCCGCGCGACTTGGCCGCTGTGTGCGCGGGGGGGGGGGGGGCCTTAATAGCCAGGTGATCTACCACTGTGCTACCGGGGACGGATCCTGGCTACAGGATCCACCCGAGCTTAGTAGCTGTTAACCTTTCGCAATAGTTGTGAGTCACCATTCAGTGCCGCAATTATGGGCACCTGGGGCCCAGGAAACAAGGGGGCCCGAACCAGGAAACAAGGGGGCCCGAAATTCAAAGCAAGTGGCCCAAATTTATACATAAAACTGGGTTAAGTCTAGTTGCGGCACTGGTCCCATTTAGGGTAGTTGTCTTTTTTTTTCTTTCTTTCTTTCTCAGATTAGTGTATTTTTACGTTTATTGAATGATATTTCGCGTAGAATGGAAGCACGAAATAAAACTTTAGAAGACACTTTCAGTTCAGCAACCAGTATCATCCATCCTCCGTTCGATACCGCTACAGTGTCCTATCCAGATGCTACCTATCGAGATCAGAGCCAGGGGCTAGTTTCCTATTCTTATGACGCGGCGCCCTCCTGCGTTAACCCTGCCAACCAGGTCCATATATCACTGGTCGCTAAGGGGCCCCGGCGGCAAGACTCGGAGGCAGGCACAGGCCGTTTCGACACTACAACTCGTAAATCATTGCACCCGCAATGGACAGTGAAAAGTGAGCCTTCTCCCACCTTCCTCTAAACCAAGAACGCCAAGACTTTCGGGCACACAGGAAATGACAAATAAATTCGCCCAAAACTCCTCTCAGTCTCTTCTCTCCTTGCCAGAGTTATTTCGTTCGAGCTCTCGAGAGTTCGCGTGGAAGCAATTACAATCTAGCAAACACCTCAGCTATTTGCTTCTTCTCTCTTTGACTTATTTTACAAAGAGGCAGAAGCCGTCTTGTTTTTTTTCATTTGCAACTTTGAACGATTTTACAGATTTTTCCCCCTGTTTTTGCTCCCCCACGCCCCCTTCCCGACGCCCAACCTTTTTTTTTTAATTGGCGCAACTTGGGGAGACTATTTTTAAAGGTGCTGTTGGCTTGATTTGGTAGGCCTCCTTCAACACTACGAAAAGATTTTAAAATAAATACTAAATTTGACGCTTTCTCAATCTCAAAGCGATTTTTTAGTTCAGCTTGAACTAAACAAATACAGAGAAATCTAGGCTTCTTCCCAGGGTTGGGAAAAACAGGTAAGCTTTATTAGATTTACTCAGTTTTTGCAACAGACGCGTGCAAATGTTGCAAAGACAATTTTTTTCCTGTATTTTCCTGGTTCGTAAGAATCGGTTTTGTGACATTCACTCTAACCTGTGTAAACGTTGCGAAGGTTATTTCGAGCAGGATGCTCAAATATAGTGAGAAGGTATGTCCTTTTAAATCGTTTAAAAATTTTTTTTTTATTATTATTTACCAATGAGTAATAGTTTATATTTTACCAAAGAGTTAAATTAAAACAACAACAATCTTCAAACCAATAATAGGGTCGGCCAATATATCACCTGATACATATATATTACAAACAAAAACGTCAAGTGTGCCGTAAAAAAAGGGGTATATGATTGAAGTTTCATTTTACTTGTTAAAATGTACACGGATAAAAATTGGTGATTTTTAATTGAAATAATCAAATGTACAATTCAGAAAATTGCTTCTGTTTAAGTGCTGTTGTGCTTTACGTAACGTATATGATTGCTAAAGCACAACAGCACTTAAACAGATGCAATTTTCTGAATTGTACATTTGATTACTTCAATTAAAAATCACCAATTTTTATCCGTGTACATTTTAACAAGTTAAATGAAACTTCAATCATATAACCCCTTTTTTTACGGCACACTTGACGTTTTTGTTTGTAATCCGTGTATGGTGTCGCGCTATAAAGGTTTATGCATGCAGTCGATTGTTGCATGCACGAAGAATGGATCTGGAGTTTGCTGAGTGGCATTGTTCCCTAAATACAATGGTTAAAACAATGTAAAACAATCAAAATAATTGTTTAGGGTCCCGTAACTCCGGAATGGATCGACCAATTGAAAAAGTGGTCCCTGTAAGGTTGAAGCCCAGTGAAATTTCTGGATCAGAGCATGTTTCAGATTTTAGGTAGGTGCAGTAGTTTTTTTCTGAAACCGTGTCAGCCAAGAAGAAGAGGAACAACAACAAGAAGTGAACAGTTTTCAAATTTACGTGTGGCATCCTACGTTTACTCTTGCACGG
The DNA here is from genome assembly GCA_023313725.1 of Lithobius niger. NCBI lineage: Eukaryota > Metazoa > Arthropoda > Chilopoda > Lithobiomorpha > Lithobiidae > Lithobius > Lithobius niger. Next base: position 6,447 of record JAHWFP010074651.1, read on the forward strand.
AATTGCATAAAAGTTGGTGTAAAGTTTGGAAAAGTTGCTATCTACTATCTGGCCAAGTTTGGTCGAAATATATTGAATAGAAACGGAGAAATTAATAGTTTTAGTTTTGCTGGAGAGAGGACTTCGATCATAGTATATAATACCACGATATTTATCTATCAATATATGTATATGAGTCTACTCTATATGTATCATCCAAGTCACCAAGACAAAATTTACACTTTGTGTCAAAACCTTCAAATTGTCAAAATTCTGATGATGTTGGTTAGCAGTTATTACTTAATAATTGTCAAAATCTGTATTACGTTCAAACCTTTCCCAAAAAAGGCAAAATTAAATTGGTAACCACAGGTCTCATGGGTACTACTGAAACGGAAAGTAAAAGAAGGGGAAGGCCATAAATTAGGGGATCCCCGCTTCGTTTAAAGATAGTCAGTGGTGTAGTCATGCAGGGAGCGTCGGACGAACGTCTAACTGGAAATTGTCTAATGGGATAATTGTCTAATATCTGCATAAATAAAAATCTGGAAAATTGTCTAACGGAATATCGTATAATGGAAAATCATCTAAACGGAATATCGTATAATGGATAAACGTCTAACTACGGTTTCTGATGTTATATCTATAGCCACAGCGAGTGCGGCAGCGCGAGCGAGGCAGGGACATTAGACGATTTTCCATTATACGAATTTCCTGTTAGACGATTTTCCATTATACGAATTTCCAGTTAGACGATTTTCCATTATACGAATTTCCTATTAAACAACTTTCCGTTATACTGTTATGCGGTATACGTTCTTCCAATTATGCGATTTTCCAGTTAGACGATTATCCCTCGCCCCGTCGTGTAAGAGCGGGGCTCTCACTTTTTTTTCCAGGAGGAGCGCAGCTCCTTCACTTTTCTGGCGGGTCGGCCTCCGCCATTTCTTCTCAGCAGAGGCACGTTCCCATTTTTCTTCAGTGCCGCAACATCTGTATTGTTGTTGGAGCCACTGTCAATCTTTAACAATTCTCTAAGAGTTTGTGTTGTTACACATTAGGCCTATCTTAGCTTCCTGACTTGCTTACTGTAATCAACGAAGTGAGTATATTGCTCTAAGCTGTAATCAATCAAAAATATGTGTGGATGCGCCAGTCCACCGCCGCCGTCCACAAACAAATCCAACTAGACGTTCGATGAAATTTTTTTTTTCAAAATTCTTTTAATTACTCCCTCTATAGGTACTAATGCCAACTTGTAAAAACGAATTCTTAAAAGAAAAATGGATACAATTGGTGTGTGTGTGTGTGTGGGGGGGTAAGAAAATGTTACATATTTTCAGGTGGTGGCTATGCCAAGTGTTACACTGGTGTTAAGAATGGGGACGAGGGGGTCTAACTTCCTAGAAAAAAAGTATTAAGTTATCGTAAAAATTAAGCATTGCTATTTGGGAGCTGCGAACACCCTCCCCCTCCCCAATTCCTCTGGGCCATGTCCGCCACTGCAGCTCCTCCCCCCACCCTTTTTTTTTTTTACCACTACACCACTGAAGATAATAGTCAAAATATGTGAAGTTTTTTTATGCTCCACAATGTCATTTTCACATAAAAAAAAGTGATTGAGTAATCGGTGCTGTGACGTCAGCGGAGGCAGCAAAATCAGTAGCCAATGGGAAAGCAATATGCAAAAATCTCGGAGTAGACCCACTGGTCTGTACTCTGTTAATACACACAATATAAAGCCTATCTAGTACCGTAAAAAAGCAACTGTGATATATATTAAAAAAAAAACTTCCAAAAGGAAGACAATTTGTCACAAACCGAAAGAGAATTGCTTATCTAATGTTCTACATTTAAAAAAGTGCATAAACTAGTACTACAAACTATTCGGCCGAATACCAACAATTAATCTTAACATTATTCGGCCGAATACCGACGATCATCTATCCGCGAGACATTCAGCGGCTGAATACCATTGCTTGATAACTGTTTTCGCCGAATAACGAGTAACTTACCAAAAGAGTGGCGCACCCTTAAAGCAACATTCAGCCTGCCTTATAACCTTACGCCTGCCTCACAACACCCAGGCGACGATCACATCCGCGTATTTACCACAGCTAAGGTCAACTGAGACGGTAGCTTCGTTCCTCGCTGCGAAAAGCGTAGCTATACTGTCTCAGCTGGCATTGCGCCTAATAATCCAGCCAGCGAGAACGTCAAAAACCGGAATGATTCTTGTATTTTAAAATCACAATTTATAATTTTCTCAACTAGTGTCTTATAATTTTGCTTCGGCGATCTATTGGAATAATTAATTTTAATTTTTACCGCATTAGTTTATTAGATTTTAGATCTCATGGTAATTATTTGAAAATTAGTAGATGTACACACAGAGATGAAGAGTCATGCTTATTGTACGCGCGCAATGCATGATTTAGTGACGGGTCGTTAGTAAATAAAGTTCCATTATATTCAACAGAAAATCTCCTAGACGCCACATTTTAAACGGATTTTTAGCAAGGGAAAAACTAACGGTAAGGAAATAGACCTTTGGGGCCGTACTTGATGTGGAGGATCGAGAAAAATGGTGCTGGGAGGTATGTCCCTTTAAATATCTTTCTTTTTGTTAGTGAGCGACGTAGCCGTACGGATTTACGCGCAAACGAAAACAAACTGTCTTACCGACTTCTGCCTAGCTTGGATAAGGAAGAAAAATCCTTAAAAAATTAAAAAAAAACAAGATAACAATTTTGCAAGGATCGTTACGAATAGCAGGTGAGGCGTGCAAAAACACATCAATATTTACGATCTAGCGGAGTTGTATGTAATATTTCAAATCCCGAAGGTTCTTCTCTCGTGTGTAAACTTTTAACTCAATCCAATTTATTTAATTGAATCGTGATAAACGATCCAAGAACCCTCACCACTCACCACTTTTCGAATTACGACAGTAACATTTTTTTTCTTCTTCTAGGGCGTAAAAATTTCGCATTGTAGTTTGGGTGGAGCAGCTGCTCGAACTGTGCTCGGGGGGTTGCCATAAATTTTAAGTCTTTTTACGTACGGTGTTGGCAAAGTTAGAGAAAACACAATGTGATTTATACTGCAAAAACACGAAAATAGACAGACCGAACGAACGAGAGACGTACGAATCCACTTAGCTCAAACATAGTTTCACGATGTCATGTCGTGCCCCTTTGCACTTTGGGAGATTAGGGTGACATCATAATAATAATAACATCCACAAAAAGGCCAAAGGAAAATAATATTTCAATGTCCCCAATCATTATTTTGTGTAAACAGTTCGCAAAAAGTGGTGAGATCAGACTCCAAAACCCCCAAGTTGTAAAGGAATCCTCTAAATTTGCTAAATGCTTTGGTCGGATAACGCAAAGCTATTTTGTCAAGCTCAAATAACAATCAATAACCAGTCAAAATAACATAAAAGTAAGCGAGCAACACGAGAACAAAACTTGGCGGATAAACTTTTCGTTTCCTTAGGCTTCTAGACAGCGAAAGCTGGGAACACCATAGCAACGACTTGGTCCATCCATCCGTGCCCCCCCCCCCCCCCCAGGCCGCCGGCTCGTTTTTTCAATTCCGGAACGGTAACAGATAAAAGAAAAACGGTTTTCACCAGTAGATTCAGCATCCACAAAATTAGTTAGAAGGAAGAAAAGAAAGAAAAACCTGAATTATGAAACGGAACTGGCCCACATGTGACCGGAAGTGGGTGACAAGTGAGCCCATCATGCATGGAACGGTACCAGACAGAGACAAACTGTTATCACCATTACATTCAACGTTCAAAAATTACTTAAAACCAATAAAAGTAAAACCGGAAGTATGAAGCGGAAGTAGCCCAAAAGTGACAAAAGTGTACAGATGACTGGTTATGATTACGTAGTTGCTGCCCCTGCCCGTTTTTTTTTTCCCCTAGACTTCGTTTTTCGTTATTTTCCCCTCTTTTATCATCCCATCCAAAAAAAGTCCAAGGAAAATAAAAACTTTCAGTTTCGTATCCCCACTCATGTTTGCCACTTCGAAATACATACATCGTTTTTATGGAGACGACTGTTGGGTAACCACGGATACTGCAAGTTAGGTAACCAGAGAGCATGAAAAGATATTGAGAAGATATTTAAAAAAAAAACACCCGTTGTAGCATCCTGGGAATGGTGTG